>BPLR01005705.1:0-117706 GCA_021605095.1 Caerostris extrusa | reverse complement strand
GCTACGTATTGCTTCGGTCTGGCATAGAGATTGCGCTCGCAAACCACCAAAAATTTATGTTTTCTCCGTCTGGGTGTACTTGTCATTAGTTCGTACGACAAGTTTCAACTTTTTTCTCTCAATTAGTTTGTTTGCACGAATTTTTGCATTAGACGTTTTACGTGTTTTTGTTAAAATAGATAAACTCTTGAATATCGTGCGGTCAAAAACTCTTGTTTTGATGGATTAACACCCTAAGGCAAAATTCCATCAGAAGTTGATACAAAAGCTTTACGGGGACTCTGCTCTCCATGTCAACCGTTAAAAAGTAGGCAACTGAATTTAAAAAGTGGTCGCACATCCCTCGAAGAGAACCTAGTTATTCTATATATACACATTCATATTTTTATCCGAAATAAAAATTATAGTAAAAAGAAAAGAAATATCTAATTTCTCTGATAAACAATTTTTGCTATAAATCAATCATGCACGAAAAGGTACCTAAATCATTTCTTATTGATTTTTTCAATTTTCACACAACTCACATGTATAATTACTAAAAACAAACCCCTTTTGTGTTAAGCAATTACTAATGCGATCTTTGGCCTATCCTTTCGTCCCCCAGGTTATCCGAAATTCCCAGAACAGGAACAAGAAACAACTCCTTTTGTGAGAAAGAAAAGAGAAAAGAAACTGCGCGACAGAAATGACATATTAGTATCGAATAAAAAAATACATCTAATAGGAGCAGGAAAAGCAAGGGTCTGGACTGTTAGTGCTTAGTCGTTTCTTTTCGCATAATGAAACCAACTGTTGGACTAGAAAACTGGATAATGATGTCAGGACATGGTTATCAAGATTCCCTCCCCGCTTTCCCGTATCATTAGGGATATTTGAACAAACTTCGCGATCCACGTTTTACCATCGTTAGCATTCAAGTGATACCTCTCTTCTTCTGTAAATTCATGGCATTGCCTGTGAGAAAATAATTACAGCTCTATTTTTTTATTCATCATGGAAACGCAAAAGCAATTGTTGGAAATTTTACTCTTCTTTACTTACATTATGTGTTTTTAATAACTGAAATTTTTACTATTGTCAAACAGCATTAACGTCTGGCTGAAAATCAGAAATGATGCCTTTTGAAATATAAAAGACGTATCTCTTTTGAAATGAATGCTGTCTCACAAGCCCATCATTCAGGAACAGATTTCCATGACAATTTTTCTGACAATACCCTGTGGGTAAATAAATGTTGTTATGGAAAAGTAAGCCTTTTATGAAATATAATTAATTATGGCATTAATGTGTGCAACATTGGATAATCCCTTGCGATTAGTTATAAAACGTGTATTAAGGAATTTAAAATATACTTTGGAACTTCTTTTGATGTTGTACCTGTTCTCCTCTTCTTGTATCTTCACTAGAATTTGAACTCATTGTGATTAGCGATTATTTCTTTACAACATTTTTGAAAGTGGGGCTTTAATTATAATTCACCATGTATATGTAATATCCGAATAAAGGTTTTTAAAATATTTATATAATTAAAGAAATATACATACATTTCTAACTATATAGATCTTTGTTTATTAGTTTGATAATATATGCAATGAGCAATTAATAGCATCATTGTGTTTATATTGCTTTGTTTTCCGGAAAGGATTATCTCAAAATACTGGACTATAGTGCTGAAAAAATTTTCGCATTTTTTAATTTAATCAGCTGTAACCTTTTAAAGTTTTAATAATTTTATTACTTAAATAGAATATAAATTCACAATCTGATAAAGAGAGAGAGAGCACCTAGTTAATCTTATGTACATACACATTCATATTTTTTCCGGAAACAAAAATTATAAAATAAAGGGAGAGATCTAATTTTTTCTAAAAGCTAATTCATTTTTGCATAAATTAATTAAATTAACAAGCACAAAAAGATACTTAAATCCTTTTTCATTATTTTTCATTTTCACAAACTCACATAATAATTACTAAAAACAAATCCCTTTTACCGAGCAATTAATAATGCGACTCCTTTTTGCCTGCCCTTTGTCCCCAGGCTTTCATCCAAATTCCCAAAACAGGAACAGCAAACAACTCCTTTTGTGAGAAAGAAAAGAGAAAAGAAACTGCGCGACAGAAATGACATATTAGTATCGAATAAAAAATACATCTAATAGGAGCAGGAAAAGCAAGGGTCTGGACTGTTAGTGCTTAGTCGTTTCTTTTCGCATAATGAAACCAACTGTTGGACTAGAAAATCGGATAATGATGTCAGGACATGGTTATCAAGATTCCCTCTGCTTTCCCGTATCATTAGGGATATTTGAACAAACTTCGCGATCCACGTTTTACCATCGTTAGCATTCAAGTGATACCTCTTTCTTCTGTAAATTCATGGCATTGCCTGTGAAAAATAATTACAGCTCATTTTTTTTTATTCATCATGGAAACGCAAAAAAACAATTGTTGGAAATTTTACTTTCTTTACTTACATTATGTGTTTTTAATAACTGAAATTTTTACTATTGTCAAACAGTATTGTCTTGCTGAAAATCAGAATGAGTTTTTGGAAATATAAAAGACGATTTCTTTTGAAATGAATGCTGTCTCATAGTCTAATTAAGGAATAGATTTCCATGACAATTTTCTGACAATACCCTGTGGGTAAATAAATGTTATTATGGAAAAAGCCTTTTTATGAAATATAATTAATTATGGCATTAATGTGTAACATTGATAATCCCTTGCGATTAGTTATAAAATGTGTATTAAGGAATTTAAAATATACTTTGGAACTTCTTTTGATATTGTACCGTTCTCCCCTCTTCTTGTATCTTCAATTAGAATTTGAACTCATTGTGATTAGCGATTATTTCTTTACAACATTTTGAAAGTGGGGCTTTAATTATATTCACCTTGTATATGTAATATCCGAATAAAGGTTTTTAAAATATTTATATAATTAAAGAAATATATATACATTCTAACTATATAGATCTTTGTTTATTAGTTTGATATTTATATGCATCATTGTATGATAATTATATTGCTTTGTTTTCCGGAAAGGATATCTAAAATAATGGACTTTTTTTTATAGTGCTGAAAAAATTCGTATTTTAATTTAATCAGCTGTAACCTTTTAAAGTTTTAATAATTTTATTTCTTAAAAGAAATATCAATTCCAATCTGATTAAAAAGAGAACACTTAATTATTCTACGTCTACACATTCTATATTTTCTAAATAAAATATAAAATAATGGAAAAGATCTAATTTTCTGAAAAGCAAATCATTTTTACGTAAATTAATTAAATTATCATGCATAAAATGATACTTAAATAATTTTATTCTTTTTTAATTTCTCACAAACTCATATAATAATTACTAAAAACAACCCCCTTTTGTACTAAGCAATTAATAATGCTACCTTTTTTCCTGTCCTTTGTCCCCCAGGTTATCCGTAATTCCCAAAACAGGAAAAGGAAACAACTCCTTTTGTGAGAAACGAAAGAGAAAAGAGACTGCAAGACAGAAATGACATATTAGTATCGAATAAAAAATACATATAATAGGAGGAGTAAAAAAAGCAAGGGTCTAGACTGTTAGAGCTTAGTCGTTTCTTTTCGCATAATGAAACCAACTGTTGGACCAGAAAAAATCCGGATAATGATGTCAGGACATGGTTATAAAGATTCCTTCTGCTTTCCCATATCATTAGGGATATTTGAACAAACTACGCGATCCTCGTTTTACCGTCGTTAGCATTCAAGTGATACCTTTTCTTCCGTAAATTCATGGCATTGCCTGTGAAAATTAATTACAGCTCATTTTTTTTTATTCATCATGGAAACGCAAAAGCAATTGTTGGAAATTTTACTTTTTCTTTACTTATACATTATGTGTTTTTAATAACTGATAGATGTCAAACAAACCTTCTTTTTGAAAATGAGAATGTTTTTTTTGGAAATATAAAAGACGATTTCTTTTGAAATGAATGTTGTCTCATGGTCAGATAAAGGAATAGTTTTAAATTATTATTTTCTGTCAACTTTTTCTGTGGTGGAATAAATATTATTATGGATAAAAAAAACCTTTTTATGAAGTATACTTATGTATGGCCTTAATGTGTAGCGATAATCCCTTGCTATTTGTTATAAAATGTTTATTAAGGAATTTTGAAAGAATGTTTAGAAATATTTTTTGGAGTTGATTTTGCTTGTGAAACGTTTTCCAAAAACGTTTCACTGATTTCCATCCACTTTAATATGACCTTGCCGTGGTGGATGGGCTTTTAATAACAATGTCACAACTGTTGAATGACTTAGAAGTCTTTTTTTTTTCTCGTCAAAACACCGAAATAATCAAGCACATTGAAAAACTACAGTTAATGTGTAACTCTTACCAAATATGTTGCTTAATTTTTGATTCAAAATATCACTGGTAGCCGCATTCACTTTCTTGATGCCGCTTACAGCGCCATCTCTTAATACACTTTGGAATTTTTTGATGTCTTATCATTCCCCCTTTCTTTAAGTATCTTCTGTTCAAATTTCAACTCATTGTGAGGAGTGTTTCTTTTTTTACTCCATTTTGAAAGTTTTACTATATTATATTCACCCTATATAATTAGCAACCGAATATTGATTTTTAAAATGTTCATATAATTAAAAAACTATCTACAAATTTTAACTATGTAAATCATTGTTTATTATTTTGATAATTTTAATACATCATTATCAGCTAATATTACTTTGCTTTTCGAAGATATATAAAAAATAGTGGATTTGCTTGTATATTGCGGGAAAAAAATTTATATTTTAATTTAATCAGCTGTAATAATTTTTTAAGCATTAATAATTTTATTTCTATAATAAATAAAATATCAATTCCCAATCTGATAAAGTGAGAACCTAGTTATTCTATGTAGTATACATATTCGTATTTTCGAAATAAAAATTATAAAATAAAGAAAAAGATCTAATTGTCTGAAAAGCAACTCATTTTTGAATAAATTAATTAAATTATCATGCACAAAAGATACTTAAATCATTTTTATTCTTTTCTATTTTTCACGAACTCACATAATAATTACTAAAACAAACCCTTTTGTACTGAGCAATTAATAATGCGACCTTTGCCTGTCCTTTGTCCCCCAGGTTATCCGAAATTCCCAAAACAGCAACAGGAATAACTCCTTTTGTGAGAAATGAAAAAAGAAAAGAAACTGCAAGACAGAAATGACATATTAGTATCGAATAAAAAAATATATATATAATAGGAGGAGGAAAAGCAAAAGTCTAGACTGTTAGTGCTTAGTCGTTTCTTTTCGCATAATGAAACCAACTGTTGGTCCAGAAAAATCCGGATAATGATGTCAGGACATGGTTATCAAGATTCCCTCTGCTTTCCCATATCATTAGGATATTTGAACAAACTTCGCGATCCTCGTTTTACCATCGTTAGCATTCAAGGGATACCTTTTCTTTTGAAAATTCATGGCAATGCCTGTGAAAATAATTACATTTCATTTTTTTTTATTCATCATTCAAACGCAAAAGCAATTGTTGAAAATTTTACTTTTTTTTTACTTATTACATTACGTGTTTTTAATAACTGATAGTTGTCAAACAAACCTTCTGTCTGAAAACGAGAATGATTTTTTGGAAATATAAAAGACGATTTCTTTTGAAATGAATGCTGTCTCATAATAAGAAAAAGTATTAGATTTACATAACTATCTTCTGCCAACATTCCCTGTGGGGACATAAATATTATTATGGATAAAGAAAGTCTTTTTATGAAATATAATTATGTATGGTATTAATATGTTATGATAATCCTTGCTATTGGTTATAAAATCTTTATTTTCAGAAATCTTTATTAACTTCTTAAATAAAATTCTTTAATAAAATATTCATTAGCTTTGTGATCCTCGTTTTACCAACGTTAGCATTCAAGTGATATCTTTCTTTTGAAAATTCATGGCATTGCCTGTGAAAATAATTACAGCACATTTTTTATTATTCATCATTGAAACGCAAAGGCAGTTGTTGGAAATTTTACTTTTTTACTTACTACATTATGTGTTTTTAATAACTGATAGTTGTCAAACAAACCTTCTTTCTGAAAAGGAGAATGATTTTTGGAAATATAAAAGACGATTTCTTTTGAAATGAATGTTGTCTCATAGTCAGATAAAGGAATAGATTTACATAATTATTTTCTGTCAACATTTCTGTGTTGAAATAAATATTATAATGGAAATAAAAAGCCTTTTTATGAAATATAATTATGTAGGGCATTAATGTATAATGATAATCCCTTGCTGTCTGTTATAAAATGTTTATTAAGGAATTTTGAAAAGAATTTTTAGAAATATATTTTTGCATTTCATTTTTGTTTATACTATTAAAAATATTTTTAACATGATGTTATGTCAGTTCATCTATTATGTTATTCTTTTTTTTTTACAATTTTAAGCACTATTTTTCAATTGTATTGTATTCATTGTACATTAAATTATTTACTAAACATTTTTCAAAGAATATTATCAATGCTTTCTTTTATTTTGACACAACAATTTATAGCCGATGTTTATAATATTTCATTATATGTATTTTAATGCTATAATTTTCATTTTAAAATACTATTCGTAGTAGTATATAAATATTTAATTTAGTTTTAAATTTACTCTATCTCAGGATTATTTTATTTAAATTATAATTGGTTTATTATTATGATATAAATTATAGATTAGATTAAAAACTGTATGATTCAATAGATAGATAAACTGATCTTTATGAGGAAACATACTAATATATTCTGAGGAACAGTAAAAAAATATTTAACAAATACTTTAATTATACAATACATTTTATCATATAATTTCATAATCAAACTAGAGTAACGAAGATAATATGTTTATTATTCTTCACTGACGCAACAGTTTCCATGGTAAGCCAAGTCCTTCTGCCTAATGGCAGATTTCGAGACAGAAGATGCTTTCATTTTACAGGATAGGGTTTTCAATCCTACGCCCAACTCTCTACAGTCATATTAGACTGTGACGTACTGTTTAAGGTGAATTCCGAGCCACTAGAAGCACCCATGGCACCGCTGGGTCTAGATTCTGAAGCCTGTGACAAAAAGAGCTAGTCACCCTGCCATCAGGACCCATGATATGTTTCTAGTATAGGTAAATGTCATATTTTTATCCAAATATGTTTATTTGTTTTTTTAAATGACCAAATCGTTTTTTTTAATAAAATTTTTCAAATGCTTTTCGGTAATAACGTTTTTTCCCCTACATTTTAACCTATAAATACTGAAAGTTTAGTGATTGTTTTTTAATAGAAATATCACTTATGTGAGTAAACATTTTTTCTGGTTTTACAACAATTTGGAAAAAAAAAAACCCATTCCAAATGGAGGTATCTGGTAATTCTAATTCTCCACACAAACATTAAACCCGATGGAGTTTCAGACCTACCAATTTAATTGTATTCCTTTGGGGCACTTCGAGACTCTTATTTTTTGAAAAGCCATTCTTTTCGAACTTTTATTTCTTATTTTTTGTATTTTACTATATAACTGATACTAAAAATATCAAACAGCCATTTTTCTTTTCGGCAAAAAGGACAAAATAAACACTGAATTATGTCCAATTTGCATATTCTTCAAGAATTTAATAAAATTTCTGTGTGATTCTGAATATAAAATTGAGTGATTTGTACAAATTTTAATCTTGTATATAATCTGATACTAAAATATCAAACAGAGAAAAGATGTATCAAAATCCTTTTCCTTTCCTTCTATAAATCTTTCTGAGGACGATTTCTTAGTCACATCTAAACTGGGAGGACATAAAGCAGCGGTCACGTAACTTCCATAGAGCAGCGAAACAATAAGAGTGCAGAAAGTTTCTTTTGATGACCACACTGGATGTGACACATAACCGAGGTTACGACTCGCGGGAACCATTGCGCCGATCCGAGTAATCTCTCGTTTTATATAGATGGTGCGCAATCGTCACTTCCCTGATGAAAGTTCACGATCCTTAAAGTAACGATTTGTTGAAACGAGTGCGATTTCCCTCGAGGAAACTGTCTCCTCCAATATTCAGAATACTGGCTCCTTTTTAGATTCGATTTCTCGAGAGGAAATTCGACGAAAAGGCCAGTTTGATCACAGATTTGGTCGAGGCGTGACGTCGAGAGTTGATCACTTTTCCATGACTCTTATCTTAAACTAAAAATATTGGATATTCAAAATAAATAAATAACAAAATAAAATAAAAAAAAATATTTGTTACTTCATATTTTTTTGTAAATTAAAATTTCAAAATAATTCCTAACATAGGATTTTTCGCTAATTAAAATTTCAAAAGAATTCACTAATATCGGATTTTCACGGGAATTAAAATTTCGAAAGGGTTCATCCTCATAGGAATTTTTAGGAATTAAAATTTAAAAAGGAATTCTTTATCATTTGATTTTTGCGCTAATTAAAATTTCAAAAGGATTCACTAAAGGTAATTTTTTTTGCTAATTTAAATTTCAATAGGATTCATTATCCTTTGATTTTTGAACTAATTAAAATTTCAAAAGGATTCCTTATCATTTGATTTTTGCTGTAATTAAAATTTCAAAAGGATTCTTTATCATTTGATTTTTTACACTACTTAAAATTTCAAAACGATTCGCTAACATGGGATTTTTTCGCTAAGTAAAATTTCAAAAAATTCACTAACATGGGATTTTTGCAAAAAAATTTCAAAAGGATTCATTATCATTTGATTCTTTGTACTAATTAAAATTTCAAAAGAATTCAATGACATGGGAATATTTCGCTAATTAAATTTTCAAAAGGATTCGTTATCATTTGATTTTTACACTACTTAAAATTTCAAAAAAATTCACTAACATGGGATTTTTCCGCTAATTAAAATTTCAAAAGGATTCATTATCATAGGACTTTTTCTGTAATTAAAATTTCAAAAGAATTCACTAACATGGGAATATTTCGAATTAAAATTTCAAAAGGATTCGAATTAAAATTTTTCAAAAGGATTCTTTATCATTTTATTTTTTGCAATAATTAAAATTTTAAAAGGATTCATGGGAATTTCGCTATAAAATTTCAAAAAAATTCACTAGCATGGGATCTTTCCGCTAATTAAAATTTCAAAAGGATTCGTTATCATTTGATTTTTACACTAATTAAAATTTCAAAAGGATTCGTTATCATTTTATTTTTTGCAATTAAAATTTCAAAAGGATTCGTTATCATGTTGTTTTTTGCACTAATTAAAATTTCAAAAGGATTCGCTAACATGGGATGTTTTCGCTAAGTAAAATTTCAAAAGAATTCACGAACATGAGATTTTCTTAATAGTTAGACTAGCAAAGAAATGTATTAAAACAGTGTTCTTCGTTAATTAAAATAAAAAACATGTGTTGAATCGTACTCTAAAAATGGGGCGCTACATATATAAAACGTATGTAATGTCAAACTTGCTGCTGGCTGGATGCATACTTTTTTTATTGAAAAGTATTCCTCCAGCCTATTTAAGTATTCATTCATCTTAGTATTTTTATTGAAATTTTTATTTTTTAAATGAAGCTTTATAAGATTTTTTTATATTTCCCATTTAATATTTTTGTTTTTTCATTTTTTTTTTATGTAAGATTTAAAGTTTTGTCTAGTTTAGATGTTTTTGTATGATGAATTTATAGTGAATATAAAAATTGTTTTATTTATAAGTATAATAAAGAGATTACTTTAAATAAAAACTGTCTTGAGATTGTCTAAACTTGTGAACATTTTCTTTTTTAAAATCTATTTAAGTTGATAACTTTCCGACTCTTATATTACACTAAGAATATTGAATATACAAAAATAAATAAATAAATAGTTAGTTTCATTAGTTAGACTAACAAAAATATAACAACATGGTGTTTTTCACTAGTTAAAAAAAAAAAAAAAAAGTTGAATCCTACTCTTTAAAAATAAGGCACTACATATATAAAATTTATGTTATGCTAAATTTGCTTGTGGTTGGAGGAATACTTTTTTATTCTTCATTTAAAAGGTTTTTATATTTCCCATTTAATATTTTTATTGTTTCATTTTTTCATATGTAAGATTTAGTGTTTTGCCTAGATTAGGTATTTTTATTATAAAATTTCTTGTGAATATAAAAATTGAATTTATTTGTAAATGCAATAATCCAGATTATTTTACATATATATAAAAAATTTGTGATGAAATTGTCTAAACTGGTGAACATTTTTATTTATGAATCAATTAAAATGATAACCTTTCGACCATTCTATATTATACAAAGAATATTGGATATTAAAAAACATATAAATGAATAAAAATTAAAAAATATTTTTTAAAATGGTATTTTCTTGCTAATTAAAATTTCAAAATGTTTCATTAACATAAGAGTGTTTTTATTAGTTAGACCATCAAAGAAATATATTAATATGGTGCTTTACGTTAGTTAAAATAAAAAATATGTTAAATCATGTTTTTTAGTAATGGGCACTAGATATATAAAATGTATGTAATGCCAAATTTACTGATACTTACTTTACGGATACTTCTTTAATCTTTATTTAAAAGGGTTTTTCCATATTTCGCAATTAATATTTTCATTTTTTTTTTTTGTATACAAGATTTAGTGTTCTTCCTAGTTTAATAGTTTTTATATGTTGAACTCACTTGTTAATATAAAAAAATGAATTTAATTAAAAATATAATAATCAGATTACGTAATTATAAATATAATAATCCATAATACGTAATTATATACATAATTATATACATTTATATCTATATATATAATAATGCTTAATATGTATAAAAAAATTTATGAGTTTGTTTTAACTGGTGAATTTTTTTTTTTTTTTTTTTTTTTTTTTTTTGAAGTTGTTACATATAATTTTTTGTATGTTAAAAATGTTTTCTGCAAAAGTAATTACAGTGAATTATATTATGATTACTCTAACCTCAAAAGACCAACTATATTAGATAATTTTTTTTAAATTAAAAAATTTGAATTAAATTTATGAATTTACGCTATTGTGTTTAATATTCCTAACTTTTTTAAAATATATTTTTCTAGTTGAAATATCATTTCAAATATATTTAGTTAGAAAGTCTTTTACCTAAAATTAATCATTCATATATTTTTGGAAAACAAGTTCTAAAGACTTTTAACAGCAATTGGGTAACATGTTGTTTAAAATCATGTAAAAAAGCATCATTCTCTTAGATTATATTTAATACTAGAGTCTGACATGAAATTTCAAAAATATTCGATAATAAAATACAAAAATCTGGCATTAAAATGCATAAAACTTTAAATAACGAAAAAGTAATCAGATTTAAAACCAAACGAATAATTAATAAAGGTGAATTAATTTTCTGTTCCTTTAAAGTTTATGACCACTTTTGCATCGTCTTTCAAAAAATCATTATAAATTCATTACAGACGATGTTCACCTTTGAGAGTCGTTTCGCGTGAATCCCATATCATATTTTCTAAAAAACCGCAGCCAAGAATTAAGTTCCTTGAATTTCTAAAGCAACTTTTGAAACTGGCATAAACTTTTGAAAAGGTCTTTAATAAAGAAGTAAAGTAAATAATTCCCTTAAATGTTCATCAATATTCCATTGAATACCGAATATTTTGAGAGACATTATATTTAGCAATAAAAATTTAGGGATTCGTGACATTAGGATAGAAATGGAGACTAAGGGTTTTAAAATATTCTTTGGTGGCTAATGATGTTTTCGTTCTAATGGCACAAATAGAGAATTCTTAGATGTCTAGTTTGTCTTGAAAAATAAGGATATAGTCTTCCATAATCTGTGCTTTCGGAGTTCAATTTTCCTGATTAAAAAATGTATTAAACGCAATTATTTTTCATGGCTAGACAAGAGTTAAGTTTAAGAATGAAATGGCGTCAGTTTAAAATGAATTAAAATGCTCATTTAAGTTTGGAATTACAGACAATAGTAATGAAATTCTCCATTTCTAAGTAAAGTAGTTAATATCGAATTTAAAAGCAAAACGAACATTTTATTAACGTATAGTTTTTTTTTTCAACTTCATGCAATTTTGATTAACGTTATTTATGTTTATAAGTTATTGATCAATAAAAATATTAACCAAAAGAAGAAATTAAATTTATAAAAAAAGTTTATTGGACACATATAAAAATCATTAAACAACATAAAAAAGCAAAGTCTGCAAATATTTTGATGAAAATTGTTTAGACTGATTAATAATTCTTAATCATTTCTTATTCTCAGGTTTCTTCTTCAAATTCAAGTTAAAAATGAGATGATTAATTATTACCAAATGATTCGTAGATGAAAATGCTGTATTCAAATCGTAAGTCGCCTTATTAATGTAATAAAGGAATTCCCTTAGAATCAATCAATTATTAATTAAATTTCAGAAATATTTTTTGTTTTCTTCATTATCTCAATTTTTTAATTTTATTTATTATTTCAGAAGCATTTTTTCTTTCTTGATTATCTCAGAAATTTTTTTTTTTTTTTTTATTTTATTTATTACTTCAGAAACATTTTATAAATTTATTACTTCAACATTTTTTTTTTATTTTATTTATTATTTCAGAAACATTTTTTTATTTTATTTATTACTTCAAAATGTAATAAAATGTAATACATCTTATGCCAATTTTTATTTTATTTATTATTTCAGAAACATTTTTGCTTTCTTGATTATCTCAGAAATTTTTTATTTTATTTATTACTTCAGAAACATTTTTTTTATATTTATTACTTCAAAAATTTTTTTTTTATTTTATTTATCATTTCAGAAACATTTTTATTTTATTTATTACTTCAAAAATGTACTAAAATGTAATAAATCTTATGCCAATTTTTATTTTATTTATTATTTCAGAAACATTTTTATTTTATTTATTACTTTTTTATTTTATTTATCAAAAATGTACTAAAATGTAATAAATCTTATGCCAATTTTATTTTATTTATTATTTCAGAAACATTTTTTATTTTATTTATCACTTCAAAAATGTACTAAAATGTAATAAATGTTATGCCAATTTTATTTTATTTATTATTTCAGAAACATTTTTTTTTTTTTTTATTTACTATTTCAGAAGCATTTTTTTCTGCATTTTATTCATAATTCATGTATCAGTAGACATCTATTTTATATATTTTTTAAAATTTATTTATGTACTTATTTTTGCTGTGAATAGAGACTTCCTTGTAATCTAAAATTGGGGCCTGATGGCCAAGTTACTAGTGCTCTAGCACTCGGTGCCACAGGTTTCTTGTTCGAGTACCGGCGATGACATGGATGCTTTTAGTGGTTCCTTAGCCTAGGACTAACAACCCTACCCCATAACAAGTAATATAAAAAAAATTTAAAGTCAATCCCTTCTTTTTTTTTCTCACTATATTGCAGGAAATCCTTTATAAATAATTTTCATTCGTTTTTGTAAGTTTATCTGGCGCCTTCTATTGGTAGATACATGCAACTTAAATTAAAAAAAAACTAAAATTAATTAATTAAATTTAATTAAGGAATTAACATTTGAAAAAACTGTATTAGCATCAAGTGTCATTCACTGCAAGTTCAAAAAAATTTATTTGAACTTGAATGGATGAATAAAGAGTGTTTTATTAACGATTGAAAATTTGAACAAGATATATATAGGGAGAGTGTGAGCTAATAGAAGGAATTTAAAAAAAAAAAAGAACAGCAATCTCGAATTACAGCAAAATAATAAAAGCAAAAATAATAAAAGCAAATATAATAAAAGCAAAAATAATAAAAGCAAATATAATAAAAGCAAAAATAATAAAAGCAAATATAATAAAAGAAAAAAATAATAAAAGCAAATACAATAAAAGCAAATACATACGATAAAAATAATAAAATCAAATATATTAGGCTTTATTTCAAATTTAATTAAAAAAATTTGATCATTCAAAATTAAGAAAAATAGAATACATTAACAAGAATACTCAAACACGATCGTTTCAAATTTCAAACGTAAAAAATTAAGAATAATAATATCCAGAAAAATAAACTAAATTAAAATCAGACGATTTTTATATTATTGCCAATTTGTAGTTACATTATTTTAAAAATTGAACCATAGAAAAACAAAAAATGAATAATAAATATGTTTGATAATAAAATAAAAATAATTAAGAATTAATGAATAAATTAAAGTCAGACGATTTTTTATATTATTTCCAATTTTTAGTTACATTATTTTAAAAATTGAATTATATATATTAAATGAATAATAAAAACATTTGATAATCAAATAATAATAATTAATAATTGAATGAATAAAAATAATTAATAATTGAATGAATAAAATAATTAATAACCGTTAATTAATTAATAATTAGCTATGAGAAAAAGAGATTATTAACTAATTATTAATTAATTAATGATGAGCAAATGAGAAGAAAGAGCAGCGTGAATATATGAATATTTATCCCATATAAAACTAAAATTAATTAATTAAATTTTATTACTGAATTAATATTTGAAAAAATTGTATTAACATCCAGTGCCATCCGTTACAAGTTCAAAAAAAAAAAAATGTATTTGAAGTTGAGTGGATGAATAAAATGTATTTTATGAACGATTGAAAATTTGAACAAGATATATATAGGGAGAGTGTAAGCTAATAGAAGGAATTTAATAAAAAGAAAATCATCTCATGTTTCGGAATCTGCCAGTAGGCAGACTGCCTTGGTCCACTATGCGGCAGTTGCGCAATTGAAGAAAATCTGAAATTAATCAAAAATTTCATGCACATAGTACTTGTTAATTTTTAGTATTATTATAGATTAACATTTATCAAACATTAAAATATTTTTGTATAAATTAAATTTTGAATAATTGAAGTAAACAATAAAGGGACAACATAAATATCTTTCTTTCTATGCACAAAATTCCATTATTTTTGTTGAAAAAATATTTATAAAGTTTCATCAATGAAAATTCATCTAATATAATGAATTAAATCAAGTATCGTAATTTAACTGTAAAAATGTTTTTAGCATTTGGGATTTGCACACAATAAAATGATTAGATTTATTCAACATTAAATAAAGAGTATAAAGCAGTAGGCCATTAAAATGCATTAATTTATGTTTATTTTAAATGTGATTTTAGACAATCATGAATTATTTAAATGAAATTTTAACAGGGACCAAAGAAAGATTTATTTTATATAAAATCTTTTCTTATTGACTCCAATTTAAAGAAGGTAATGATTAATTACCTTCTTTTAATTAGGTCAATAAGATTATCAAAAGTTTAACAATGAAATATATATTAAAAGATTTATATATAAATTTATATTTATATATATAGGTCATGTGAACTCATTTTTATAACATAATAGTCTATGCATATTTTTTTTTTTATATATTTGACTCATTTATAATCTTATTCAAATATGACGCTATGAAAATTCAAATATGATAGATTGTAAATCTTTCTTTATTGTATTCAGTTGTCTCGATTAGGACTGATTAATCAAATTTATTTTATTTAGGGGGAAAATTACAATTCAATTCCATCTTGTCTCTTCACTTGTCCATAATTACAATTCCATCTTGTCTATCTTGATAAAAGTCTATTCGTTTCGAAATTAAATTTTGAATTTAAGTGTTTGAAAAAGCTATTATATTTTTGACAAGCGTTTCAATTCGTTATAATCTTTTAAGAGAAGTTATTATAAAATATTGCTATATAATTATGATACTATCTATCAAAGAATTGTTTAATAATTTAGTTAACTTTTTTTAGATGCATTTTAGTTAAATAACCAGAAATATATAAATATATATATAAATGTATAAGAACAACGATCTATTTAGTTTTCTACAAATCATTTTTTTAACTTAATGTTTAACTTAAATTAATAACGTTCTTAACTTAACTTCGTTTAAAAAAATATTACAAAATACTTCTTAAAAATGAGTGTCCAAATAAGGAATAAAATAATGAATATAAAAAAATAGATAAAATATTTTTTAATAAAAATTAATAATTTTATATTAATATTTGTAATCGATTCTTTTAATATAAGAAACGATTTTCTTTATTATTGATTAATTAATTGTTTTATTATGTAAAGCAAATATTTTGGTAGGAATGTTGGTTCCTTGGAAAATTATATTAATTATTATTCATATTTATAAAAATTTCAAAATATTTTGTTTATCAAATTAGGTTTTGATAATTAAATATATATATTGAATTTACAGTTACCTGTAAATTGTATTAATGTGAATTTCATTTTTAAAAATATAAGCTCCAAGGAATTTTTATATAAAATCTGTACATAATATGTATGCTTATATAAGTTTATTTACAATTATTTAAAATATAAAAATTTTATGCAACTTTTAATATTTATGTTTTAATTAACTAATTAAATTATTTTTATGTTTTTTCCATTGTACAACATATATAAACTTGTGCATAAATATTGAGAAAGCATTAGTTTTCTTGTTCTCCACAGCTTTGCACATTTATTTTTTTTCCCCATTCAGAATTCCCAATTTAGGATAATACATGCCAACTTTAACTCAAACAAATTTAATGTTTTCTCAGTTTATCTTTGCCACTTCAATACAGGTGAAGTAAATATATTTTCCACATACTTATTACCAGCTTCAAGCTTTAACAATTCAAAAATGTTTAAGAAAACAACTAACACTTTAAAAAGTCAAATGTTCTCCAAGTTTTTCAAATTCATTAATAAGAAACCCACTTTTGTAAACAATTGCAAATTTCTTAATTCTTATTTTAATGTTTCTGAAGTTCTTTTTCTTTTAATATTTTTTATTCATAGATTATATTGTTTGGTTTTTAAAATTTATCATTTCTTTGATGTTTTTAAAAATTTGTTATTGATTTTTTGTCACTTATTTTTGTCTCGTGAAGTACTTACTAGTTCACGAGAATTCTTTTGTAAATTACAATAAAAGAAATGCTATCAAAACAAAAAATATTCTTAAAGAAGGTTACTTTTCAAAAGCTTTAAAAATATGGAACAAAAAATCTGAGCTATTTTTAACATGCAAGATCATAATGCTCTTGTTTTGGAGTTATTTACACTCACTTAAGTTTCGTAAAGTTTTTAAGATTTCCCTTTAAGTTTCTTAGATTTCTTTCTTAAAGAAAAACCCTTTTTCTTAAGTGAAGAAATTTTTGAACCAGTCCCAAATCTCAACCGCATACTCTATGCTTCTTTACTACTAAGGCTTTATTTATGCTGTTTGGAAGTTCTATTTACAAATTCGAATAAGAGTGAATTTCATTATCTAAATTTTAATCTTTGATTTTTTATTTAATTTTTTTTTTTGCAAAATAAATCCATCCATATTTAATATACTTCTATACTTCAAAATATTAAAGTCGTACATTAATTTTTATAATTTATTTCAATAAAACATTAAAATATATTTTCTGTTTTTAAATTGTATAAAATATGTTTTAATCAATACAGATACGCTAAGAAAAGAAGTACTTTTCTCCTATTCCCCAGACCTTTAGCAATCACCATTTTCCACCGATTTCAAAATCACTCAATGACTGAACGAGACAATTTCAACTCCTATTTAAACATATTTAATACTTGATGAATTTATCTTTGCCACTGCAATGAAGGTGAAATGAAGAATATTAATCTTTATATTTTTTTAACTGCACTAGGCTGGATCCTAGATAACTTTTAAAAAGAAACTGACACACTAAAAATTCAAATAACCACCAATCTTTTGTCAACAACTACTTTCAATTTATACATATTTTTGCTAATAAGAAATCTGTTTTAACAACCTTTTTATAAATTTGTCAATTATTATTCTAATTTTTCTTAGATAATTTTTCTCTCACATTTAATTTTTTACTCATGCTCTGTGTTTTAAAATTTTACCTTCTTGTTAACTTTTTGCGACCTTGTGGTCAATTGGCTAGCGCTCATGTCTTTGGTACCACGGGCTTCCGGTTCGAATGCTGTCGCGGTGACATAGATGTTTGTGACTGGTTCTAAATCCAGGTTAAACTGTAGGTCCGGGTCTAATTAGCCAATAGTGTGCTAAAAATGACAGTAGAGCGACAAACCAAACCAAACCTTGATGCCTTTAAAATCTTATTATTGATTTGCGTGTTATTATTTCTGTAAGATTTCTGTGATATCTTCTGGTGCATATGAAGAAATATTTTATTTTAATCAGTGTCAACTCTCAATTTGCGACTATAGCACGCTATTTTGAATTTTAAACGACATATCCGAATAAAAATGAATTTAATTATTTAAAATGTAAGCTTTAGTGAATTTTTTTATAACTTTGTACATAATAATCCCATTTGTAACTCTTGATTTTAAATATTTATCGTCCTTCTGTGTAGAAATCCTTTTAAAAAATATTAATCTTACTTTGATTTTCACAATTCCGTTTAAATAAAACATTTAAATTTCTGTTCTATTTTCGCTTTGTGCAGAAACGTCTGAACTATGCATAAAAACTACGAAAACGAAACTATTCTTGAAGTATTTAAGTTTGAAAGAAAAAATTTAGAAAAACTAATAAAAAATTGCTCAGAACCTAAACTATTCGCAACATGTAGTTCATAACGCCCTTGTTTTGGAGTTATTTACACTCAATTTAAGTCGTTTAACTTTCACAAAACTTTTCAGATGTGTTATAGAGAAGCCCTTTGAAGAGAAGAAATATTTGACTTGAACCAGTGGCAACGCTCAAGCGCCTAACTCTATGTTAAAGAAAAATCATGAACTTTGATGAACTGATTTAGAAGACTAATGGATAGGCATTACCGTTTGATGCATCCGAGATACTTTCCTGGAGACTGGAAAAACTCCGGAAACCGGGAAAAAGGAAGAAAGGAGCTTAAACTGATGCGAAAAACTATTTATTTCTTTTTTGCATATCCCATTATTTGGAATGTGCGTTGGCCTTATTTTCACAGGTACGGAAAAAGAGAAGGAAAAAAAGTTTTATTTATATATTTATTTTCTTTTAGCCCGGCACACAATTTATTTGGTAATAAAAGTTTTTCAAAGGGACAGAATATTTTGATAAAGCACGTTCAAAGAAATAAATGCGTGAATATTTTTGTGCCTAGAGTGAAAGGGAAAAGTTTCCATTCCCCGGGCAGGAGATTTGTGCAGATTTTAGGTCAGAATGAGTTCTTAAAATAAACTAATGGTTTTTTTTGTCGGATACAATAACTTGAGGAGAATCAAATAACTTTCTAAAAATTGTTAATGGGCATGAAAATATATGAAATTCATTGAAATTAGTCATTTAAATAATTTGAATTTGAATACCGAATACAATACCATAAAAATAAGGGAATATATTACAAACTATAAATTATAAACTATTATTTGCTTATACTTGTATATTTTTAGCAATAAAATCAATATAATTATTTAAGATTATTGTTCTTTAAATATTATTTTATCTATCAACCCAAAACATATTAAAAACAAAATTTAAGGTTTCATTTTACAATGTACAATACAGTTACACAATGTAACAATACACTTAGTAAAATATCTATTTTGTTCAAAAAACATTGACCATAGAAGAACATGAACTAGCGATTAACTGATATTAACTAAACTTTTGATTAGTGAACATGAGAAAAAAAGTTAATTATTCAAAGAAATAGCAAATCGTCATAATAAATAATAAATAAAATATATAATAAATAATAAATAAAAATTCTGTATTGGGAAACAAATCTGTAAATCTTTTTGATAATAATAAATATTTTAGTATCTATGTTGTTCTATACATATAAATTTAAAAAATGATTGCAATTGTTACTCTGGTCTTTTTATATATGAAAAAAAAGGTGTAAAAAGAAATATTTCTCAGCAGTAGTTGTCAATACTTTTTATATAAGTACTAGAATCCATTATTTTTACATTTAATACTTTGGCTTCTGTACAAATACTTTGTATCTGCATAATTTATTTTGCCTGTTAATTAGTAATTTGCATAATTTATACTTATTGAATGGTTCTATTTCAAGTAGTTCCCTTAGATTCAAAAATAACTGCACATTTTCAAATTTAAAAATATAACAAAATGACCTCCCTAAAAATGTTCTATTAATAGAATTATGGAATATAATTACAGGAAACTTCAACGAAACTATTATAGAAAGCTGGCATACAGTAGAAACCTTGATTAGATACATAATGCTTTTTATAATATAGTGCTTTCAAAGATTTCTTGAACCACCATAAAATATATAGTTTGCGCTAGATAAAAAATATTAATTGTCCAAACCTGAAAGTGGTTTTATAAAGTTTAAAAAGATTTATGAAAACTTCAAAAGGACTTTAGATGTTATTTGTGGCAATTGTTGCTCCAAATTGTGTATCATATAACAACCCAATGAAGTGGTGTTTTTATAATACAGTTGTGAGTCTTTTACTGGATTCATTGGTAGCTCTACTTTCAAATAAAGCACTGAGTAATTTATGAATACAAAATTATAATAAGTGTAGTATCAAATAATACTAATATATCTTTCTCTAAGGTGATGTATTAGTTACACTTTTATTATTATCATTATTTATTTTACAGAAATTTATTATTTCAATATACAAATAAATGTATTATTGATTTTTAGTATAACTAACTTCCATTAAGACAGTGTATCCTTCTTCAATTCAATAATAAAAATATATCTTCAGTCTTTAAAAATTTATTATATTTTTGAATTTATATAATTAAAAATAAAAATATGTGTGTATGTTCCAGAATAACTTTAAAACTGTAACGTATTAAAATTCAGCTTTTCTCTAAACTTATTATTTCCCTTTAAGAATTCTTTGTCAAAATTTAAGAAATTTTTTTAATAATTATTTGATTTAAATAAAAATCTTATTTTTTAATGCCATCAGATTTACATACTAGCAGATGGTGGCAAACTTAAAAATTGACTACAGTATTAGTTAAGTTAATGTAAACGAAGTATGGCAGAAAAATTTACAACATTCATTTTCATTTTATTTTCAAATATAACAATATTCAATATTTTTTTTTATAAAATAAATAGTTGCAGCTTAAAGATATTTTTGACAATTTTTTGATGAGAATAATTGCTTCATTTAATTAATTTGTATTATTTAATGCTGGTTTAAAATATGAAACATTTATAACTAAACATATATATATTTTTAAATAAAATTTACCAAGATTTTCAATTTTTTAACCAGAGCGATGCCATGTCATATCTGCTAGAAGGATAATATACTTACAGCCATCTTCGCTCCAAATATATTTGACAACTTTTTGCATTACCTTCTTCCCACACAAAAAATAAACCCAACGTGAATCTAATTTCCGTCATGCCAGCAGCGAATATCCTGTACAATCAGCCCAGATTAAGAATTCTCCTACCACGCGTGTAGCCAATATATAAAATAGAATCGTCTCGAATTTTCAATCTGTTGTTGCGGAGGTGGCATTGTTAGGTGATGACAAGCTATGTGACACCCTTCAAGATGACAAGCGGAGAAATACATTTTCTTTCTCGTGGCACCTTCCTTCTTCAGGGGAATATACACACCATTTTCTTATTTCATTCCCTCTCGTTTTCCGTGAAACCAGAGACACATTCTTCTTCAAGACTAGCCAAATTGAGATGTTCAGTAAACAAAACGACCGGCAGAAAAGATTCATACTGAGACACTGCTGGTGTCTGCGTAAGTGCCACAGAAGTTTCAAAATAAAAATTTCAGCGAGTCAAGCTGCGAAGTTCTTGCTTCTATCCATATATAAAAGTGGGAAATACACACTATTTCTTATTTCATTCCCCTCTCGTTTTCCGTGATGATCAGGTCTCAGGAGAAAAGTGCGCGTATGTTTGCCTTATTTCTTCTTGTGTTCTTTCCTAGTACTTCTTTTTTGGAACGGAAAATCTTCTGGGTGCACTGCTAAATCTTTTTGAGATGTTTCTGCCGTCTATATTAAATATACAAGATCTTGTTTCTACCGATACAGTGTTTCCCCAGATGAATTGAGGTTTGATAGATGCTTCGGATTGGGTGGGCTTTCGTAGTTATACTTTTTTCATGTTGCCCATATAAAATATAATTTTATTTTCTTACATGTTCTTTATCTTTACAACAAATTTGAAATCCATATGCTGTAGTATTAAGTATTTTTTTATTTCGGTTGTTATTTAAGATTGATAAATATAATTAACATTAAGAAGAAATATATTACAGTTTTGGATATACTTTACTGGTAGATGTTGTAACTAAATTCAAAGCATTAAATCTTTTTAAATGTTAATGAAATGAAACTTTTGAAAATTTACATTATTAACAAGTTTTGAAATAAAATACCATCGGTATTTTTTTTTTTTAATTACAAATGTTTACAATATTATATAAAATATTTCTTATAAGAAATAATGGTTGTGGTTTGTAACTTTGACTAAAGTTTATGTCTCATTCTAACATTCGTTTTTAATATATTCAATGTTATCTAGGATCCCCATGTTGGGATATGTTACTATGCCTACCTTGTATGTATAATCGCGCCCTGATAGCTAACTGGCAAGCGCTCTGGCCTTTTATATAACAGGCTTACGGTTTGAATCCTGACTGTGGCATGAATGTTTGTTAGTGGTTCGGTATTCACGTTAAACTGTTGGTCTCGGTCTAATTAGCACAAAGTGTACACAAAATGGCCCGTAGAATGACAAACAAAACCAAAACCTTGTACAATCACGATTTAAAACAAACATCCTTGAAGGAATAGCATACAGGTTTTCATTTCTTTGTTCTAAAGCACAACGGAATGACTTTTCGGCTATCTCTATGCCAGATGAATACTTCAATTTCTGTTTCCGATTTCACTAGTTCAATGTCGCATCCCGCATTCTCTGTTCGGAAAACCAATGAGCTTCCCGCCATCCTTTCCCTACTACTAATGAATAATATTTGTATGTTCTAATTTAATGGTCCTTTCCACATTGTACATCTTGAATATATATATGCACATTGTAACGTCTCGGCCTATACTATAACGACTTTAAAAAGAGGGCTACGTTCAATCTCCTGGGAACACTTAAAATTTTATTTACAAGCAGTATTTAAGTATACAAACTCTATTTATCATGAAATAAAAATCAAATGTATGAATTAGTTCACTTCACTTCAATTAGCAGTTAACTCCAAGGTTGGAGATTTTCAGAGTTCTCGAGTCTATACGAATCTAAAACACGTAGTCTGCAGCAGACCTTAATTATCATACACCGTGATACATAAACCCACAATTGGCCCACTTTAAAAACAAGCGGAAACTCCAGCCTATTCAATCACTTCAGAGAAAAAGACACTTCTTATTGATTCGTCCTGTTTCTTCTCCAAATACATCCCTTTAAGAAAATCCGTCAAGAAGGGGGTGGAGGTCAGCTTACCTCACTTCTCATTGGAGTAGATATACTCTCAGCTCATGGTCGATCGCCAATCACAATGCAAAAACACATGGCGTAGTCCATATTCCACCTGTAACAGTTTCGATCTGTGAAGGTCGAACAGGCAATGGCTAATTTCATGAAGTCTCATTATCCGTAACACTGATTATCTGCTATCGGATATGAGTGACAGGTTGTTCTAATTAGTACAAAATACTAATTGCAGTTAATTTAAAAATTCTACACCACTGCTTATCTGCTGTCGAATTTGAGTGATAGGGTGCTATTATGTATCTGTTAGATAATATACATTACTCTCTCCTGGGAACGAATTGCTATAACTCAATTTATGGTAAAAAGGTTACAGCATGCTTCTCCATATCAGACAAAATATATACAAATATATATATATATATATATATATATATATATATATATATATATATATATATATATATATATATATATACTTACGAGGCAATCGCAGTTAATAAAAACACCCGGATACTTATATAAAATATATAAAAAGAAGTTGGGGAACATGTTGTCCAGAAAATCAGTAAAACCAAAAAGAAATTCTGACAAAAATCAAAAACACAAATAAAAATGTCTTATAACAACCTGGGGCTAGCTATATCACGAAATACGAACCCTCAGTATATTATAAACCATATTACCTCTACTCTCTACATCACTGTATCTAAGTAAAAACATCAATCAACGTATTTATATTTAGTATTACAGCACTGAATATTTAGCAAAATAGGTACAAATTTTATTCGAAAAGCATCTTTTTTCGAGGTTTTCAAATAATACAGGAAATCAATATTATTCAAAACTCAGCAGGTGTCTGGATGTATTTGAATATCAGCTTTATTCACATATCCACGTCTTTTACATAAAAAATAATTCAAAATATTCAGTAAATATTTTTATTCGGTGATCTATTATTCCCTAAGTAAACAATAGTTTTTTTTACTTTACTTAATAATACTTAATTTACTTAATTTTACTTAATTTCATTTAATGCATGCTCGTATTTATTGTACATATTTTTGTAATAAATGGGTTCTATGGCATCTCTAAAAATTGTTTCCATTATCTTGGACAATTTCAAAATCAATACCACAAATGAAAGAGGTTGATTACAACCCAAGTGAAGTTCAAGTAATTTTAAGAAATATTTATATTTGTGTTGTCAAAATTGCTTTAGTTTACTATTCATTTGATTACAAAATGAGCTTCATCTATCTGTAACACATTTGCACTGCATCATTTTCTTTTATTATTAATTTACTGTACTCAAAACCCTATAAGTTATTAATTTCTATAACTATTGCAATATTTGTAGTTTTTCCTGTTGCTTGCACGTCAAAATGAGATATTTGGGAGCTTTAATAACTAAACTCTTGTTTCTGCATTCTCTTGTGATGAAGCATCATTTAAGAAAAATTCGCAGCGTATTATGCCAGGATATTAATGGTTACAAATTTAAAAATGAGTCTCCTTAAAGAAAAATAATTTTTGGAACAATTATTTGCATATTTCTGTGTATGACATCAATTGAAGTTTGAAATATCTTTCATATGAAGTGGATTTCTGCAGTGGTAATTAAAGAATACTGTGTGTTGTTTTGAAATAAATGTGTATTTATTCATTTTAAATATAAAAGTTAAGTATTTGTTCGTATAGGAAATTCATAAGATTAACGAGCTCTCTAAAGGGTTAATTAAAGGCAAAGATTAATTCAAAAGCTGCTATTTTGATCATTATTTATTTCATAAAATAGTCTTCAATACCTTGGGTTCTTAACATTCAGTCACTTATGAATTTAAGAATTCTTTAAGAGTTTGTTTTGAAGTTTATTGAAAGCGTTCTTTTATATTTTAGCTATGATATTGAAGGCAAATATTTCTGTTGCTGCGTTTTGAATAAATATTAATTAGTTCCTTTAAATGAAGCACTTATTGAGACATGGTACTTATTGAGACATGTTCAAGTTGTTAAATTTCAGTAATAGTTTCGGAGTCTTCTTTAAATTTATATTCATATTCAGATTTATATTAAATAGATATTTGTATCGAATTATTGTAAAATATATTACATAGGAATTATTATCAAAATTAAAATATATATATATATCTTTAAATTTATTTTTCCATTTTTTTTTGCTTGTTTTAATAATAAAAAAAAACTTTGTATATTTTTAAAAATAAGAAAATTAAAAAGAATTAAAGAATTAAAAAGTATTTGGAGATAAAAATAAGTATTATGTGATTTAAATAAAAATTTATAAATTGTTTTTCAATCAAATTTAGAGTTACAATTAGTCCCCTAAAAGACAATCCTGATTTAATTTGCATTTTGCATTTCTGAAATTTGTGATCTATTTTCAGGAGTTAAATCATGTGAAAATTATTTTTAATTCTGGACGAAAACCAGTATTTTGGGCAGCATTGTATTATTTCTATGTGTACACGAATTCGTTTGTAACATACAACTTGCAACTGTCATTCCATTGTAATTTTATGTTGTTTTACAGATAATGGTTTCAATGTCCTTCAGTACAACAAGTAATATAAAAAAAAATTTTAAGTCAATTCCTTTTTTTTTTTTTTTTTAGAAAACCTTTACAAATAAAGTTGAAATTTGCCTCTTAATCTGGCGCCATCTATTATTAGATACATGCAACTTAAATCTAAAAAAAACTAAATTTAATTAATTAAATTTAATGAAAGGATTAATATTTGAAAAAACTATATTAACATCATTCAGTGTCATCCACTACAAGTTCAAAAAATGTAGTTGAACTTGTGTGGATTAATAAAGTATTTTATTAACGATTAAAAATTTGAACAAGATATATATAGGAAATTAATTGTAGGAATTGAAAAAAGAATGGTCTAGGAGCTACATATAATATATTGTTTATGATTGCTTTCTTTTTATTTTCTACAATTTAATTTAAAATAAGTATAAGTGTAAATATTTTTAATGATATCAGCAACGATGTATCATATGGGATCTCGAAAACATTGCCGATTTTTCGCTCTATTTTTAAAAATAATTATTATAATAATAAAAAAACGTATTGATCGAAATTCTGATAATGACTATTTTTGATTTTTTTCGAATAATAATAACTCCTCCGATAATCATATTTCCTTCCTAGAATGCTAGAAATTTTATTCCAACGTATTCGTCACAGCGTTATTAGGAAGCGTTCTGTGAAGCCTACTTAACTGAAATGTTCGTTTTTCTATAGTAATCGCAAGCTGACACACACTAACCCAAAGGGGTAGTTTCTGAGGAATAGGCAACTATCTGATGAGCATACACTTTCCTCCCTTCCTATTAAAGAATAAGGAAACCACTTTCCGGTGTATGGATACGTAGTTCCCTCCCCCTAGTGTAAACACTAGACACTTTGTTTTGGCTTCTCTTCGAGATTTCAATAACACTCCATCAATTTGGAAACTAAATCCCCCAGGATGCTTTAGATACGGTTAATATACATTAAAAAACAACATTGTTCTCATAATCGATATTATTTGTATGGTTCTTACAATTTGTTTTTGTCTGTTTGTTTTGCCACGAATAGTTCGCTGATGAGGAGGAGGGGAGATAACATTACCTTTCAGGACTACTTTCAGAATGATTAACACTTGGTGTTGTGTGGATCAAAACTTGAAAGTCTTGATACATACAGCCATGCTGTAACAATAACTATAAAATATCTTTAGTTAGAAAATAAATTATTACAACGCACGCCTAAACTTTAGCCTTTCTGAATGTACTGCCATTGGACCGTTATCTGGCATTTCCTATTTCTGAACATGATAAGAATTTAAATCGATAGCAAATGTTTTAAAAATACATTAAATAAAAGCAACGCATAATCTACATTAGTAAAAGCAAATGCGTAAAAAATTCTTTATAAAAAGAACAAATAAAACTTCAGTGTAAAATAAGTTTTCATAATCATTTATTAATCATTAAAAAATGGGTTTCCTAAATCTGTTCAAGTTTATTAAATACGTTAAAATGCTGTGCGATTTATTAATAATAAGGAACAGTTATATTTCGGTAAATATACATATTTTAATAAAATACAATTTCCATGTTATTTAATATTAATTTCGTTTTATTTTCAAATTGTGATATAAAAAATAAAATTGATAAATTACTCCATTAAGTTTAAAATAAATAAAGGGAGTAATTGAAACGATATTGTAACATGGAATCTGAATATTTATGCAAGAACACAGATGAAAATATGCTTCAAATAAAATTAAATAAAACAGAAAAAAATGGTAATCATTGATGAACAGCAACATGTAGATTTATATTTTTTTAATTAATTTTGTAAATAAAATATCAAATTGAAATATTATTTTTATTACTGGTAACTGTCTTAATTAATTAATAGATTTTATTATCACTTAAACAAACAAAATTTAAAAATACATTACTTTGCCTGGATTTCTGAAATTGCACATGAATCATTTTTTAAAGCACATGCTCAACGTACAAAATGATAAGAAACTTCGACTTAAAAAAAAAAAAAAAACTAAAACGGAGAAAAATAATGCATTTATCAACACTTCTTATACAAACTTTAAGTCAAAGTAAAGGCTGCAATTTCATCCTTTTATTTCTGAGAAGAAAAAAAAGAAGATAAAGAACAGAAGTAGGTTTTTACGGGGCAACCTGAGAAACATACTGGTCCTTTAAAGCTCGCAAAGTCAAGATAAGTCAGCGAAATACGTGGTGCTCCGAACTAGAAAAAGCGAGATAAAAATTCCAGAGGGTCATGTTTTCCTTTTATCAAGACTATTCCCTTTCTAGATTAAAGAAGAAGACCAACTATTCCATGAATGTTGGGGCGTTTTTGTATGGGGGTGTCATCCAGGGCATGTACAACGCTCAATTACGGAAATTTTTCTTCCTTCAAGATATTTTTTACTTGACTTTGACCACCTCTCTTCTTTACACGTAATCATATATATTTAAATCTTTTTCATCAATTTTTTTTTACTTATGTGCCTTTTCTAATACGTTTGATCTTTTTAGGTACATCCATTCGACCATTTAAGATGGTATTTTTTCTGTTTTTAAACCATTCTCTGCTTAACACCTGATGATTTTAAATTACTTTTTTATGAAATTTTGAACTTTTTTATTTCTTTTACTTTTCTTTGAATTAATTTTCTCTCTTCTAAATTAAAAAGTCAGGTACGCCTTTTTTTTTTTTTAATAATTTTTTCACCAAAATCTAAATTTTGGTTTGTCAATATTTAAAAATAATTATATGGATTTAAAAATTAGGTATAAAAACAAAATTCGACTTAAAAATTTTATCTTTCTTCACAAAGCTTTGTGAAAATGTTTTAGTCTAGGTAAAAATCATAGCAACTTTTTATAAACATTAACGGCAGTGGCATTTTAAGAAAAAGTTTTTAACAACGCATGTATTAAATTTATGAAGATATACCTATTTATTTCTTTTATTTTTGTTTCTAAAGCAGCTATAAAACGTATTACAAAGAACTCATGTGATTCAAAAAAATTAAAAAATAGCCCTATCAAATTAAAAAATTAATTTAATATTAACACAAATTTAAATTTAATGCATTTCACATATATATTTAAACTAAAAATTGCTGTCTAATATTTATAACATAATTATATTAAATTATAATTTTAATGTATTAATTATAGGTATAAATATTAATACACTTAGTATATTATTATTATTATATTTTTATAACTATATTATGAATGTTTCCCTCTCATCTCATCAATTGTGAGAGACCAGATAATATATAGTTAATATAAATTTTACCTATCTCCTAAACTAAAAGAGTATTTTTAAGAAAAAAAAAAAGAATTATTAATTGCCACACCTGATGAAATGAAACCCATATCGTTCCCCAACCACCGTATTCCCACCGTGAGATTTCTGGATATTCCTAAACTCAAAGAGGTGAGATTCAATGTGAATCTCTGCGCGCTTTGAAGGCTAAATCTACCAATGACTTTCAGCATGCATTGTGGATCGGAAAAAAGTTGGCATAAGTGTATTTTTCTGGAGGGGGATTACTTTGAAGGCGATGAAATAAATTTTGAAGGATACATAAATAGTTTTTGGAAAAAAAAAATAATAGGTCTAACTTTTTGGGCACAGTAGTATTTTAACAATAAAATCCATATATGTATTTAAGATTATTGCTCGTTAAATATTATTATTTTAACAAAAACTGATATTGATCATGAAACATAATAAACAAAAATTTAAGGTTACGTTTTAACATGTTTCATACAGTTAGTAAAAAATCTATTTAGTTCAAAAACATTCACCTACATTATGAACTAATCAACTGATATTAACTATCATTTTGATTGATAAACATAAAGGAGAAAAAGTTCATTATGCAAAGAAATAAAAATATTAAAACAAGCAGTAAATCATCATTGGAAAGCAAATCTGTGAGTTTATTTTACATTAGCATTTATGAGTTCTATACATATAAACTTTAAAAAAACAGATTGTAATTATTACAATGGCCTTTTTATATACGAAAAAAAGGTTAAAAATAAATCCTTCACAGCAGTAATAAAAAATACTTTCGAAATATATGTAGTAGTAGATTCAATTATTTCTACATTTTATACTTTGGCTACTGTAAAAAAAAAAATTTAATGTGCTTAATTTATTTTGGTTTTAATTAGTAATTTGCATATATTTTACAAATTGAATAATTCTATTTCAGGTAGTTCACTTAGGTAGGGAGTTCACCGGTAAATACATATTTTCAAATTTAAAGTAGTAAACAAATTTTTAAAAAAAAAGGACCTTTCTAAAAGTTTTTTATTAATAGAATTATGGAATATAATTACAGGAAATTTTGATGAAACTTTTGTAGAATCCTGTAATACTATATAAACCGAATTAGACACATTATTTTTCTATAATATAGTATTGTCAAAGATTTCTTGAACCCTCGTCAAAATTTCTGCTTTTTCATTGATAGAAAAATATTAATTTTCCTAACCCAAAATGGGTTCTATAAAGCTTGAAAAGATTTATGGAAGCTTCAAAGCCCTTTGATGTTGTTTCTGGGGATTTTTGCTCCAAATTGTGGGTCATATAACAACCCGATGAGGTTGTGTTTCTATTATAAAGTAGTGAATTTTTCTGCTGGATTTATAGCGTGCCCGACTTTCAAAAAAGCATTAAGTAGTTTATAAAATACGAAATTATAATAAATTTAGCAAATAACAATAATTAAATATCTTTTCTATGGTTATGCATAAATTTCTATTATTGTCATTATGTATTTTATTGAAATTGATTATCTCAGTATACAATGATATGTACCATTGTTTTTTGTATAACTATCTTAATACAATGCATCCAACTTCTATTCAATAATAAAGTATATCTTCAAATTATACAAATTGATTATAATTTGGAATTTATATAATTAAAAATAAAAGTATGCGTATATTTAAATGTTACAGTTATTATGTCAGAATATTTTAAAAACTGCAACACTTGAAAATTCAGCTTTCCTCTAAACTTATTATTTCGCTTCAAGAATACTTAGTCAAAATTTAAGAATTTTTTTTAATTATTATTTTAAATAAAATAAAAACCTTATTTTTACTACCAACCATTTTATCCATCAGATTTCCATATTAGCAGATGGTGCCAGCCTCAAAAATTGTCTGCTCTATTAGTTAAGTTAATGTAAACAAAATAGGACAGAAAAATTTTCTGCATTCATTTTCCTTTTACTTTCCAATATAACAATATTCCAGTATGTTTTTAAAAATTAAATACTTGCAGTTTAAAGATGAACAAAGAATTTTGATAATTTTCGGATAAAATAATTACTTTATTTGATCAATTTATATTATTTAATTCTAGTCAATTTTTCAATTTCTCTAACAGAGCGATGCCATGTCATATCTCCTAGAAGTATAATATACTTTCAGCCATCTTCGCTCCAAATATATTTGACAACTTTGCATTACCTTCTTCCCACACAAAAAATAAACCCAACGTGAATCTAATTTCCGTCATGCCAGCAGCGAATATCCTGCAGAGAATCAACCCAGATTAAGAATTCTCCAACCACGCGTGTAGCCAATATATAAAATAGAATCGTCTCGAATTTTCAATCTGTTGTTGCGGAGGTGGCATTGTTAGGAGAGCTATGTGACACCCTTCAAGATGACAGGCGGAGAAATACATTTTCTTTCTCGTGGCACTTTCCTTCTTCAGGGGGGGAAACCAGAGACACATTCTTCTTCAAGACTCAGCCAATTGTCAGTAAACAAAAAGACCGCCAGAAAAGATTCATACTGAGACACTGCTGGTGTCTGCGCAAGTGCCTTTCACGGCGAATCTAGCTGCGAAGTTCTCGCTTCTATCCATATATAAAAAAGAGGGAAATGCACACTATTTCTTATTTCCCATTCCCTCTCGTTTACTGTGATGATCAGGTCTCTGGAGGAAAGTGCGCGTATGTTTGCCTTATTTCTTCTTGTGTTCTTTCCTTGTGCTTCTTTTTTTTTTGAGCGGAAAAGGTTCTGGAGCACTGCTAAATCTTCTTGAGATGTTTCTGCCGCCTATATTAAATATAGAAGATCTTGTTTCTACAGATACAGTGTTTCAGAGATGAATTGAGGTTTGATAGATGCTTAGATTGGATGGGCTTTCGTAGCTTTTTTTTTTATATTTGCCCATAAAATATAAGTTTTTTTCTTACAGTTATGTTCTTTTTTTGCAAGGAGATCCATATGCTGTAGTATCAGTACTATTTTATTCTGGCTGCTACTTAAATTTAAAAATATAATTAACAACAAGAAGAAATATATCAAAGTTTTTGGGTATACTTTACATATAGAATAATAAATTCGAAATATCAATTCTTATAAACATTAATGAAATGAAACTTATTGAAAAATACATTATTAACACGTTTTTAATCAAATGTCCTCGGTATTTTTATTCAGTTGTAAATGTTTGCAGTATTGTAAAAATATTTTTTATAAGTAATAATAGTTGTTGTTTGTAACTTTGACATCAGATTATATCTCTCTAACTTTCGAATTTACGATATTCAATGTTATCAGGATCCCCATGATGGGATATGCTACCATTCCCCCCATCTTGTACAATCACAATTTAGAATAAACATCCTTGAAGGAACAACATATGGTTTTCATTTGTTCTTAAATGCAACAAATGGCATTTCGGCTCACATACCTCTATGCCGAACGAAAACTTGAATTCTTGTTTCCACATTCACTAGTTCAATGTCGAAACCAGAATTTTCAGTTCAGAAACACAATAAGCTTCCGCTTTCCTTCTCCTGCCACTAATAAATAATATTTGTGTGCTTCAATTTAATGACTATTTACACATTGTACATCTCGAATATATGTATGCATATTGAAACGTCTCGACCTATACTAGACCTATAACGACTTCAAGAAACGGGCCACGTTCAGGTTCATGGGAACACTTTAAATTTATTTTACAAGCAATATTGTTTATATATATAGAAAGTTGTTTATAATAGATCTGGAAATTAAAGATATTTATTAAATTAAAAAAGGCAAAGGTGTCCAAGGACGGAGATTTTCAGAGTTCTTGAGTCTACGATGAATCTAAAACACGTGGAGGCCTTAATATCACACAGTGTGATACACGAAACCGCAAGGGGTTCATTTTCAAAACAACCAGAAACTTCGGCCAATTCAGTCCCTTCAGAGAAAAAGACAACTTGACGATTCATCTCAGAACTCTCCTCAAATACTTACCTTTAAAAAATCCATCAAGAGAGGGGGTCAGCTTCCCGCACTTCTCACTGAAGTAGACATTTTCTCAACCCATGGTCAATCACTAATCACGATGTCACAACTCACGGTGTAGTCCATATTCCATCTGTAATTGTTTCAACCTGCGAAGGTCGAACAATCACCAAATTTCATGAGGTCTCAATCAGGTTGTTCTCATTAATACAAATTACTAATTGCATGTATTTTTAAATATCTTTTCACTGCTGTCAAATTTGAGTGAAAGGTTGTTATTATGCACTTGTTAAAGAATATACATTCCTTTCTCCTGGGAGCGAAATACTACTATTCTACAATCGTGGGAAAAATGTTACAACATGCTTTGCCATAACAGACAAATATATATAAATTTTATTTAATTCAAATTTTATTAATTTATATATTTTTCAATTTTTTCAAATTTTATATTTATATATATTTCAAATATAGATATTTCAAATATTCAAACGAAAATCCTTAAACAAACACAAATATCAAGAATATGATTAGCTAGAAATACATTTGTATATCAAAAAATAACACAGACATTTATATAAAATATATAAAAAGAAGGCATGATGCAAGTTGTCCAGGAAATCAGTAAAACATGAAAGAAATTCTTATAAAAACAAAATAAAATAAAAATTATAACATTGTGGGAATAGCTTTATCAAAAAATATGAACACTCGGATATTATAAACTTCTGCTCTCTACATCACTGTATCTAAGTAAAAAATAAATCTAGCAACGTATTCTATATTTAGTATTACAGCACAAATATTTAGCAAACCAGGTGCAAATTTTATTCGAAAAAGTATTCTTTTTTCGAGGTATTCAAATAATATAGGAAATCAATATTATTCAAAACTCAGCAGGTGTCTGGACGTATTTGAATATCAGCTTTATTCACATAACCACGTCTTTTACATAAAAAATAATTCAAAATATTCAGTAAATATTTTTATTCAGTGATCTATTATTCCCCTAAGCAAACATTACGTGTTTTTTTACTTTACTTAATAAATACTTTTTCATAAGTGACTGGTGATCAATAATGGGATAGAACAGTGAGGTTTCAATATTTACAAAAATGAAATCAAAAATTCTTGATACTCGGCCCAACAAACCAATGTATCGAGATCGATTCTGCCAAAGAAATTAATATTTGAAAATTCCCATTTGGTCAAGTTTTGGTTGAAGTAATTTTTTTTCGTAAAATATTTAGGACATTTTATTTTTGTATGTATATTTGTTAAGTTTTTTTTTTTTTTAACATTGTTTGGCCAATTTTAAATTCTCTAAGATAGTATACAGCCTTTTTTTTTTTACTATGGTCAAACATATTATCGGTTAAATTTATCGGTAAAAATATATTACAGAATTTGCAAATCGTAAATAACCCTGTAAAATATAATTATAAATTTTCAATGCTTAAAACTTCCTGTAGATACTTCAAGTATCTTTTGTAGACAATAAAGACTTGATTGACATCATGATTAAACTTGGCATCTCAATCAGCATTGTGTAAAAAATTATTTTATATCTATATCAGTTTTATTTTATAAACATAATAAAATTTTCATTGAGAAAGATTTGGAGATCTTGATGGACATCCGAGCTGAGAGATATGATCAAGATACAATCTTCTCCAAATATTGCATTGAGTAATTGATTGATAAAATATAATATGAAGAAGGTTTTTGTCTTGTGTGAAAATGACTTTATTTCATTTAATGCTCAAATTTATTGTAGATATTTTTTTCATAAATGGGTTCTATGGTGTCTTTAAAAATTGTACCCCTTATCTTGGTCAATTTCAAATCAGTACCACAAATGACAGAGGCTGGTAAAACCCCTGTGTAGTTTAAGTAATTTTAAGACATATTTATATTTTGGGGCGTCAAAATTGCCTTTGTTTACTATTCATTTGATTACAAAATGTGCTTCATCTATCTATAAGTTATTTGCCCTGTACCATTTTCTTTTGTTATTAATTTACTGTACTCAAAACCTTATAAGTTATTAATTCTTAAAACTATTACAATATTTGTAGTTTTTCCTGTTGAATAAACGTCAAAATGAGAGCTTTTGGAATTTTAATTACTAAAGTTCTTGTTTCTACATTCTCTTGTGATGAAGCATCACTTAAGAAAAATTCTCAACGTATTGTGCCAGGATATTAATGGATGTACAAACTCAAAAATGAGTCTCCTTAAAGAAAAATAATTTTTGGAAACAATTATTTGTCTATTTCTGTCTATGACATCAATTGGAGTTTGAAATATCTCTCATATGAAGTGGATTTCTGCAGTGGTAATTAAAGAATACTATGTTGTTTGAAATAAATGTGTATTTCCTCATTTTTAAATGAAATAGTTAAGTATGCATTCGTATAGGAAATTCATAAAATTAACGATCTCTCTAAAGGGTTAATTAAAGGCAAAGATTAATTCAAAAGCTGCTATTTTAATCATTATTTATTTCATAAAATAGTCTTCAATGCCTTGGGTTCTTAACATTCAGTCATTTATGAATTTAAGAATTCTTTAAGAGTTTGTTTTGAAGTTTATTTAAGGGTTCTTTTATATTTAAGTTATAATATTGAATGCAAATATTTCAGATGCTGCGTTTTGAATAAATATTAATTAGTCCTTTAAATGAAGCACTTATTGAAAATGAAAATGTGCAAGTTGTTAAAGTTTAATCATAGTATAGGAGTCTTATTTAACTTCATATCCATATCCAGATATATATTAAACAGATATTTGTATCCTATTATTGTAAAAATATATTAAATGGAATTATTATCCAAATTTAAAAAAAATTATTTCTTTAAATTCCTTTTTTCCTTTTTTTGCTTATTTAAAAAAATGTATATTTATTAAAAATAAAAATTAAATTCAGAAGAGAATCCAGGGGCAATACATGAGAACAGCTCAAGATTCAGTCTGAGGCTGAATCTTGAGCTGTTCTGAATGTATTGCCGCTGGACCATTATCTGGCCTTTCATATTTCTGATGTTTATGAGAATTTAAATGGATAGAAATGTTTTAAAATATATTAAATAAAATTAACGCTTAAGCTAATAAAATTAACGCTTAAGCTAATAAAATTAACGCTTAAGCTAATAAAATTAACGGTAATAGGAACAAATGCATAAAAACATTTTTACAAAGGAAACTTTAAAAACAAGACCTCAATATAAAATAAGTTTTGAAAATCATTTATTAATCATCATAAAACGTGTTCAAGATTATTAAATATTTTAAAATATGTAATTCATTAATAATAAGGAACAGTCATATTTCGATAAATATACATATTTTAATAAAATGAGATTTCTATGTTATTTAATATTAATCCCGAAGAAATTTCAAATCATGATATAAATAAAATTGGCAAATTACTCCACTAAGTTTAAAATAAATAAACTGCGTAATAGAAACGATAGTGTAATAAGGGATCTGAATGTTTATCTATGAACACATATGAAAATGTGCTTGAAATAAAATTAAACAAGATACAAAAAAACTGCAGATGCATATTCATTGATATGTAGCAACATGTTAGATTAATATTTGCTTAATTGATTTTATTAATAAATCTATTAAATTGAAATATTATTTCCTTACTGGTAAATTTCTTCTTTAATTAATTAATTCATGTCATTATCACTTAAGCAAACAATACTTGGAGCCTCTAATACTAACGATAGTCAAAATAATTCCTGAAATTGCACATGAATCATTTTTTAAAGCATATATTCAACGTACAAAATGATAAGAAATTTTGACTAAAAAAAAAAGAATGAAAACTAAAACGGGGAAAGAATAATGCATTTATCAACACTTCTTATACAAACTTTAAGTCTAAGTAAAGGCTGCAATTTCATCCTTTTATTTCTGAGAAGAAAAAAAGAAGATAAAGAACAGAAGTAGGTTTTTACGGGGCAACCTGAGAAACATAGTGGTCCTTTAAAACTCAAAGTCAAGATAAGTCAGCGAAATACGTGGTGCTCCGAACTAGAAAAAAAGTGAGATAAAAATTCCAGAGGGTCATGTTTTCCTTTTATCAAGACTATTCCCTTTCTAGATTAAAGAAGAAGACCAACTATTCCATGAATGTTGGGGCGTTTTTGTATGGGGGTGTCATCCAGGCATGTACAACGCTCAATTACTGAAATTTTTCTTCCTTCAAGATGTTTTTTACTCGACTTTGACCACCTCTCTTCTTTACACATAATCATTATATATTTAAATCTTTTTCTACATTTTTTTATATACTTATGTGCTTTTGTAATACGATTGATCTTTTTAGGTACATCCATTCGACCATTTAAGATGGTGTTTTTTTTTTTTAAACCATTCTCTGCTTAACACCTGATGATTTTAAATTGCTTTTTTATTAAATTTAGAATTTTTTTTTATGTCTTTAACCTTTTCTTTGAATTATTTTTCTCTCTTCTAAATTAAAAGTCAGGTACCCATTTTTTATTTATTTTTCTTCAAAATCTAAAGTTTCGTTTGTCAATACTTTAAAAGAATTATATGGATTTAAAAAATTATGTGTAAAAACAAAATTGACTCAAAAAAAGTTATCTTCCTTTGAAAAATTTTTGTGAAAATGTTTTAGTCTAAGAAGAAATCTCTTGACAAATTTTTTTAAATGCGTTAACTACAGTGGCATTTAAAAAAACTCCCTACCGGCGTATGCATTTAAAAATATAAAGTTATGCATATACATTTATTTTCTTTATTTTTTCTAAAACAGTTATAAAACAACAAAGCACTCAACTAATTCAAAAATTAAAGAAATGTTTCCAACTAAAGACCTCAATATAATGTTAATAATATTAATTAATATTAAGTTTAAAATTTATGCACTTCACTTATATATTCAAATTAAATATTGCTGATTAGCTAGTATTTAAAAACATAATTTTTAAAATTAATATTGTTAATTTAAGAAATAACTTGATAATAAAAATATTAATGCGTTTAATATATTATTATTACATTAATATAAGTATAATAAATGTATTAATATTTTTAAATGCCGTAATTTTATGTCATATATTTAACCTATAACGAATTAATACTTAATCGAATAAAAGTCTTACTGAGTTAAATAAAAGCAAAGCAATAAGGAAGTATAAAAATAAAATAATTTTTTCAATGAAGCTATATAAATGCTATAATTATTATTTGAAAACCCTTAATTTCCTTCATTTTGAACAAAGTATATAAAAGGTAGGTGAAAAACTTTCTTTTATTAATAAAAACTAATCTCTTCAATAAAATAAATTAGTTTAATGAATAAATTAAAACTTTTCACTTCTCACAAATTCTGTTCACCAGTTCATATGTGTATCAATCAGGTGTGGCGGCTAATAATTCTTATTTTTTTTTTTCCGAGATGACGCTGGAAACTTATGATGATTAACAGTATTATCTCTTATGTCATTTATATTTGACAACTTTGCATTACCTTCTTCCCACACAAAAAAAATAAACCCAACGTGAATCTAATTTCCGTCATGCCAGCAGCGAATTTCCTGCAGAATCAACCAGCAGATTAAGAATTGTCCTGCCACGCGTGTAGCCAATATATAAAATAGAATCGTCTCGAATTTTCAATCTGTTTTTGCGGAGGTGGCATTGTTAGGAAAGCTATGTGACACCCTTCAACTTGACAAGCGAAGAAATACATTTTCTTTCTCGTGGCACCTTTCTTCTTCAGGAGGAAACCAGAGATACATTCTTCTTCAAGACTAGCCAATTGTCAGTAAACAAAAAGACCGCCAGAAAAGATTCATACTGAGACACTGCTGGTGTCTGCGTAAGTGCCTTTCACAGTGAGTCAAGCTGTGAAGTTCTCGTTTCTATCCATACATAAAAGTGGGAAATACACTATTTCTTCTCGTTTTCCGTGATGATCAGGTCTCAGGGGGAAAAGGGCGCGTATGTTTGCCTTATTTCTTCTTGTGTTCTTTCCTTGTGCGTCTTTTTTTTTTTGGAACAGAAAAAGGTTCTGGAGCACTGCTAAATCTTCTTGAGATGTTTCTGCCGTCTATATTAAATATACAAGATCTTGTTTCTACCAATACAGTGTTTCCAAAATGAATTGAGGTTTGATAAATGCTTCCGGATTGTGTGGGCTTTCTTGGCTTGTTTAATGTTACCCTTCAAATATAAGTCGTATAAATACACTCATGTCCATAAATTAAGGATAATTCAGAATCACACAGTAATTGAACTCTAAAACAAAAATTTCACCTGTAGAATTATCACACATCTTGAAGAGAATATGCAAATTACAGGAAACCACCAGATGGCGCGGATAGTACCTCACAATGACGAGAGTGTAAGAGAGGGGGTATATAAGGAATGGTGGCAAAAGAAGTAAAATTGTTCACAAGCGCTTTAAAAACACTTTCAGTGCAATAACCTCATAGTTATGGCACAAAGGAAGCATTTGGATGATTTTTACATGGTACAATTATCGGACGACTGGAATGTGGACGTACCCACCTGGAAGTATCCGAGGAACTTGGAATCACCCAGAGTGTCATTTCCAAGCTTTGGCAACGATTCCAAGATGATGGCAATGTGAGTAGATGTCACAGCACAGGTCGACCCCGAGTTACAACGCCGAATGAGGACCGGTATTTAGCAGTTACTGCCAAAAGAAACAGACGGAGCACAGCATCAGACCTGTCTCGTCAGCTCTCTTCATCTACCGGCACGACAGTTTCAAGGCAGACCGTGCACAGACGCTTAGGGCACATTGATCTATACGCTCGTAGGCCTGTCAGATGTGTTCCACTTATCGCAACTCACTGTCCCCAGCGTTTAACCTGGAGTAGAGAGCAAGCATTGTGGACACCGCAACAGTGGTCTTGTGTGATGTTTTCCGACGAGTCCATATTTAGTTGCAGTCTGATACTCGCCGGACTTTCATATGGAGAGCGCCAGGTACCCGTTACCACCAAGAGAACACAATTGAAAGACACCGTTACGGTGGTGCAGGATGGCTCGTTTGGGGAGGGAGTATTCTTGGTTCCAGAACTGACCTGCATGTTCAGAGTGTAACGATGACAGGCCACATCTATCGGGATGTCATTCTGGAACAACATGTACGTTTGTTTCGGGGCGCCATGGGTGCCGAATTTCTGTTTATGGATGACAAAGCCCGTCCTCACCGTGCAAACATTGTAGACGAATGCCTTCAATTGGAGGATATCACCCGTATGGATTGGCCTGCATACTCACCGGACTTGAATCAAATAGAGCATGTATGGGATATGCTTGGCCGACGAATTGCAGCCCGTCAACCCCCCTCCCACCTGTCAACCGTAACTTCGGAGGGCATTGTTTGATGAGTGGTGTAATATTCCCTAAGATCAGATTGATAATTTGATACTGAGCATGCCTAGGCTAACCATCATACTAACCATGTTATACTGTTTTTTGTAAATAGGTTCTTTTTTGAAATTTGCTCCAGGGAGTAAAAATCACAATTTTTATTAATTATGTCAAACATATAGCATCTTTTTGCTCTTTACCTTTTGTTTAATGAATAGACTTTACACATAAGTCAAATTTGTATTGCTTCTGTCTCTTTCTTTGCCTGAACTTCATTATCCTTAATTTATGGACATGAGTGTATAGGTTATTGTGAGTGTATGTGTACACTTCACATGTAGGATAATAGTTAAATTCTAAAAACATCACATCTTGCAAATATCAATGAAATGAAACATTTTGAATTTTTACATTATTAATACTTTGAAATCAAATGCCCCCTCGGGTATTTTTTTGCAGTTGTAAAGTTTTACAATATTATATAAAATATTTCTTATAAGAAATAATAGTTGATGGTTATAATTTTGACATTAGCTTATACCTCACTCTAACTTTCGTTTTTAGTATATTCAATGTTATCCAGGATCCCCATGATAGGGTATGATACTATTGGCCCGCCTTGTTCAATCACAATTTAGAACAAATATCCTTAATATGGCTATGGCTTTTGAATAGCATATGGCTTTTATTTCTTTGTTCTTAAACACAACGAAAAAGACTTTTCGGCTTAGATATCCCTATGCCGGGCGAACACTTGAATTCATGTTTCCAATTTCACTAGTTCAATGTCGAACCCTGCAAACTCTGTTTTTAATCACAATGGGCTTCCAGTCATCCTTCCCTTGCTATTAATGAATAATATAATATAATATTTGAATGCTTCATTTTAATGACCCTTTCCAGATTGTTAATCTTGTATATATATATATCTACACTGAAGTGACAAAAGTCATGGGATAACAATATGCAAATTTTTCAGATGGCAGTAGCATCGCGTAGAACAGGTATAAATGCGCAGTGCTTTCGCAGAGCTTTCATTTCTGTTCAAGTTATTCATGTGAAGAGGTTTTGACGTGATGATGACCGCACGACGAGAATTAACAGACTTTGAACGCGGAATGTTAGTTGGAGCTAGACGCATGGGTCATGCCATTTCGGAAATCGTTAGGAATTCAACATTCCCAGATCCACTGTGTCAAAGAGTGTGCCGAGTATGACATTTCAGGCATAACATCCCATCATGGACAGCGCAGTGGTCGACCGCCTGCACTTAACGACCGAGACCGGCGACGTCTGCAAGAGTCGTAAATTCTAACAGACAAGCAACACTGCGTCAAATAACCGCAGAAATCAATGTGGGACGTATAAGGGACTTGTCTGTTAGAACTGTGCGGAGAAAATTTGGCTTTCTTGGGCTATTCCAGCAGAAAACCGACTCGAGTGCCTTTACTGACAGAACGACATCTCTTGCAGCGACTCTCGTGGGCACGTGAGCATATCGTTTGGTCCCTAGATGAATGGAAAACCGTGGCCTGGTCCGATGAGTCACGATTTCAGTTGGTAAGAGCTGATGGTAGGGTTCGAGTGTGGCGCAGACCCCACGAAGCCATGGACCCAAACTGTCAGCAAGGCACTGTTCAAGCTGGTGATGGCTCCGTAATGGTGTGGGCTGTTTTTCATGGTATGGACTTGGTCCTCTGGTGCGACTGGACCGAACATTGACTGGAAATGCTTATGTTCAGCTACTTGGAGATCACTTGCAGCCATTCATGGACTTCATGTAGCCAAACAACGATGGGATTTTTATGGATGACAATGCGCCATGTCACCGGGCCACAACTGTTCTGATTGGTTTGAAGAACATTCTGGACAATTTCAACGAATGATCTGGCCACCTAGATCGCCCAACATGAATCCCATCGAGCATTTATGGGACATCATCGAGAGGTCTGTTCGTGCCCAAAATCCTGCACCATCAACGCTTTCACAATTATGGACGTCTATCGAGACAGCATGGCTCAATATTCCTGCAGAAGACTTCCAACGACATGTTGAGTCCATGCCACGTCGAGTTGCTGCACTTCGCCGGGCGAAAGGAGGGCCGACACGATACGCTTAATAGGTATCCCATGACTTTGTCACTTCAGTGTATATGCACATCGTAAAGTCTCGGCCTATACTAAACCTATATCGGCTTCAAGAAGATGGCCCCATTCAGGTTCATGGAATCACTTTTTCAACATTATTTACGTGCATTATTTAAATATACAGACTCTATTTATGATGATATGAAAAAAAGATATAAATTAGACACACAATTGCAGTTCACTCCAAGGATGGAGTTTTTCAAGAATTCTCGAGTTTACAACGAATTTAAAACACAAGGTGTGCGGCAGATTTAATTATCACACGGCGTGACACAAGAAACCATAAGTCCCTTTTGAAAACAGCCGGAAACTCCGATTTATTCTGTCACTTGAGAGAAAAAGACAACAAACTCTTCTTGTAGTCCATATTCCATCTGTAATTGTTCGACCTGTGAAATCGAACATACGTTGGCTAAATTCATGTGGTCTGATTATCCATGACATGATTATCTACTTTCAGATATGAGTGACAGGTGTTCTCATTAGTGCCAAATACTAATTGCATGCAATTTAAATATCTATAACACTGTTTATCTACTCACAAATTTGAGTGATGTTGTTATTATGTATTTGTTATAGAATATACATTCCTCTATTCTGGGAACGAAATGTTACAACTCTTCTCGTGGGAAAAATTTTACAACATGCTTCGCCATAACAAACAAATATATATATATATTTCAACTTTTATTTAACTCAAATTTTATTTATTTATGTGTATTTCAATTTTTTCAAATTTTGTATTTACATTTTCAATTATAGATATTTCAAATTTTCATGACACGAAAGGCGCATAAGCAGCAACAACGGAAACGAAAATGAAAATCGTTATGCAAACACAAATATCAAGAATTTGATTCCTAGAAAAACATTCGTTGATCGAAAAAGAATTTTACAAAATATATAAAAAGAAGGCTTGGGACAAGTTCTGCAGATAATCAGTAAACCACAAAAAAGAAATTCTTATAAAAACAAAATAAAAAATTATTATAACATACTGGGGGGTAGCTTTATAAAGAAATATGAACCCTCAGGACATTATAAACCCTATTACCTCTACTATTTATACTCACTGTACCTAAGTAAAAAATATATATATAGCAACATATTCCTATATTTAGTATTACAGCACGAATATTTAGCAAAACAGGTGCAAATTGTTTCGAAAAGCATCTTTTTTCCGAGGTTTTCAAATAATACTGGAAATCAATATTATTCAAAACTCAGCTGGAGTCTGGATGTATTTGAATATCAGCTTTATTCACATAACCACGTCTTTTACATAAAAAATAATTTAAAATATTCAGTAAATATTTTAATTCAGTGATCTATTATTCCCCTTAGTACACAATAGGGTTTTTACTTCAATTAATAAATTCAGTGAGGTTTCAATATTTACAAAATGAAATGAAAAATTGTTGATACTCAGCCTAACAGACAAATGTGAGAGATCGATTCAGTAAAAGAAATTGTATATTTGGAAATTCCCATTGGCCAAGTGTTGGTTGACGTAATTTTTGTTCGTAAAATATTTAGAACATTTTATTTTTGTTTGCATATTTGTCGAGTGTTCATTTTTTTTTCAAAAACATTGCTTGGTCAATTTTAAAATCTCCAAAGATATTATGCAGCTTTATTTTTTTACTAGGGATAATATATATAGTCTTACTTAAATCTTAAAATAATATTGGCATAGGCAAATTTGCAAATAGTAAATACCACTGTAAGATATAATTATCAATTTGCAATGGCTAAACCTTCATGTAGAAACTTCAAGTGTCTTTTGTTGACAATAAAGACTTAATTGACATCATGATTAAACTTGGCATGCCAATCAGCTTTATGTAAAAAATCAGATTATATTTGTATCAGTTTATCTTAAAAACATAATAAAATTTTCACAGTGAAAGATCTGGAGGTCTTGGTGGACCACCGACCTGCGAGTCACAATTACCGCACAATCTTCTTCAAATACTACATTCAGTAATTGATTTATTAAATATAATGATAATAATTAACTATGAAGATAGTTTTTGTCTTAAGTGAAAATTACTTTATTTCATTTAATGCTTGTATTTATTGTAGATATTGTTTCATAATTGGTTCTATAGCGTTTCTAAACACGTTGCCCTTTACCTTTGGCAATTTCAAAATGAGCACTACAAATGATAGAGTGCGGTTAGAAAATATCATTCAGCAACCATGTGAAGTTCAAAAGACACATGGAGTCGTAATTTTAAGAATTATTTGATATTTTGTGATGCAAAATTTCCTTTCTTTACTATTCATTTGATTAGAAAATGTGCTTCATCTGTCTATAAGACATTTGCTTTGTGCCATTTTCTTTTATTATTAATATAATTTCAGAATGACTTAAATACTGTAACTCTTTAAAAATTCAACCTTTCTACTAAACTTATTATTTTGCTCCAAGAAATCTTAAATCTCCCCAAGAATCAAGAAATATAAAAAGTTTTTTTTTTTTAATAATTATTTTGAATTAAATAAAAATATTTTTTTGTAATGCAATCATATTTCCATGCTACCAGATGTTGCGATTCTTAAAAATTGACTGCTCTATTAATCAAATTAATGTAAAAATATGTTAGAAAAATTAAAATACTCATTTTCGATTTATTTTCAATAATACAATATTTCAATATTTTTTTTAAATAAATACTTACAGATTAAAAGATATACACAAAAATTTTTGACAATATTTGGATAAGAATAATTACTTCATTTAGTCAATTTATATTAAATAATGATAGTTTAAAATATGAAACATTTATAACTAAACATATCGATATTTTTCTTACTAAAATTTACCAAAACTTTTCAATTTCTCTAACAGAACGATGCCATGTCATATCTGCTAGAAGGATAATATATTTTTCAACCCTTCCAAATATATTTGACAACTTTGCATTACCTTCTTACCACACAAAAAAATAAACTCAGCGTGAATCTAATTTCCGTCATGGCAGCAGCGAATATCCTGCGGAATCCAGGCCAGATTAAGAATTCTCCTACCACGCGTGTAGCCAATATATAAAATAGAATCGTCTCAATTTTCAATCTGCTGTTGCGGAGGTGGCATTGTTAGGAGAGCTATGTGACACCCTTCAAGATGACAAGCGGAGAAATACATTTTCTTTCTCGTGGCACCTTCCTTCTTCAGGGGAAACCAGAGGCAGCATTCTTCTTCAAGACTAGCCAATTGTCAATAAACAAAAAGACCGGCAGAAAAGATTCATACTGAAACACTGCTGGTGTCTGCGTAAGTGCCTTTCACAGCGAGTCAAGCTGTGAAGTTCTCGCTTCTATCCATATATAAAAAGAGAAATGCACACTATTTCTTATTTCATTCCCTCTCGTTTTCTGTGATGATCAGGTCTCAGGAGAAAAAGTGCGCGTATGTTTGCCTTATTTCTTCTTGTGTTCTTTCCTCGTGCTTCTTTTTTTTTTTTTTGGAACGGAAATGTTCTGGAGCACTGCTAAATCTTCTTGAATGTTTCTGCCATCTGTATTAAATATACAAGATCTTGTTTCTACCGATACAGTGTTTCGAGAGGAATTGAGGTTTGATAGATACTTGGGGTGGCGTGGACTCTTGTAGCTTTTCTTATGTTGCCCATAAAAATATAAGTTTTTTTCCTGATATGTTCTTTTAGCAACGAGATTCATATGCTGTAGTATAAGTATTTTTTATTTCGGTTGCTGTTTATGTTTGATAAATATAATTAACATCAAGAAGAAATATATCAATATTTTGGGTAATTTTTTTATATGTAGAATAGTATTTAAATTCCAAAATATCAAATCTTGTATGATCAATAAAATGAAATATTTTGAAAATGTTCATTATTAACAAGTTTTAAATCAAATGCCATCGGTATTTTCAATTGTAAATGTTTACAACATTTTATAAAATATTTCTTATAAGAAATAGTGGTTGATGTTTGTAACTTTGACATCGGATTATACCTCCTCTGACTATCGTTTTCAGTATATTCAATGTTATCCTGAATACCCAAGATAGGTTATTCACAAACCTTGTACAATCGCAATTTAAAGCAGATATCTTTGAAGGAATAGCATATCGTTTTTCATTTCTTTGTTTTTAAGCACAACGGAATGACTTTTGATATCTCTATGCCGGGCGAACACTTGAATTCCTGTTTCCAATTTCACTAGTCAATGTCAAACCCAGCATTTTCTGTTCAGAAACCCAACGGGCTTCCCGCCTTCCTTCCATTTGCTACTAATGAATGATATTTATATTCTCAATTTATTGACCCTTTCTACATTATACATCTTGAATATATATGCCATTTAACGTCTTGGCCTATACTAGACTTATTACGGTTTCAATAAGAGAATCACATTTAGGTTCATCGGAACACATTAAATTTTATTTACAAGCATTATTTATATTCATAGACTCTATTTATAACGAAATGCCAATTAAAGATATAAATTAGATACACAGGTGAAGTTCATTTGAAGGACGGACATTTTCAGAGTTCTTGAGTCTACAAACGCATCTAAAACACGTGGTCTGCGGTAGACCTTAAATTATCACAAGGCGGGATACATGAAACCACAACGGGTCACTTTTTAAACAGGCGAAATCTCCGATCTGCTCAGACACTTCAGAGAAAAAGATAACTCTTCTTGTCTATTCGTCTCAGAACTCTCTTGTTTCTTCTCAAATACCAACTCTTAAGAAAATCCGTCAAGAGGGCGGGGGTCAGCTTCCCTCACTTCTGACTGGAGTAGACATTTCCCAGCTGGTGGTCTATCGCCAAACATGATGGAAAAACTCAGGGCGTAGTGCATATTCCATCTGTCTTGAAATGTCTACTCCAGACAGAAGTGAGGGAAGCTGACCCCCGCCCCCCTCTTGACGGATTTTCTTAAAAGTTGGTATTTGGAGAAGAAACAAGAGAGTTCTGAGACGAATAGACACGAAGAGTTATCTGTTCTCTGAAGTGTCTGAACAGATCGGAGATTTCGCCTGTTTAAAAAGTGACCCGTTGTGGGTTTCATGTATCCCACCTTGTGATAATTAAGGTCTACCGCAGACCACGTGTTTTAGATGCGTTGTAGACTCAAGAACTCTGAAATGTCCGTCCTTCAAATGAACTTCTCACCTGCGTATCTAATTTATATCTTTAATTGGCATTTCAAGCTATAAATAGACTCTATGTATATAAATAATGCTTGTAAATAAAATTTAATGTGTTCCGATGAACCTAAATGTGATTCTCTTCTTGAAACCGTAATAAGTCTAGTATAGGCCAAGACGTTAAATGTGCATATATATTCAAGATGTATAATGTAGAAAGGGTCAATAAATTGAAGAATATAAATATCATTCATTAGTAGCAAATGGAAGGAAGGCGGGAAGCCCGTTGGGTTTCTGAACAGAAAATGCTGGGTTTGACATTGGACTAGTGAAATTGGAAACAGGAATTCAAGTGTTCGCCCGGCATAGAGATATCAAAGTCATTCCGTTGTGCTTAAAAAACAAAGAAATGAAAAACGATATGCTATTCCTTCAAAGATATCTGCTTTAAATTGCGATTGTACAAGGTTTGTGAATATCCTATCTTGGGTATTCATGATAACATTGAATATACTGAAAACGATAGTCAGAGTGAGGTATAATCCGATGTCAAAGTTACAAACATCAACCACTATTTCTTATAAGAAATATTTTATATAATGTTGTAAACATTTACAATTGAAAAAATACCGATGGCATTTGATTTAAAACTTGTTAATAATGAACATTTTCAAAATGTTTCATTTTATTGATATATACAAGATTTGATATTTTTGGAATTTAAATACTATTCTACATATAAAAAAATTACCCAAAATATTGATATATTTCTTCTTGTTGTTAATTATATTTATCAAACATAAACAGCAACCGAAATAAAAAAATACTTATACTACAGCATATGAATCTCGTTGCTAAAAGAACATATCAGGAAAAAAAAACTTATATTTTTATGGGCAACATAAGAAAAGCTACAAGAGTCCACGCCACCCCAAGTATCTATCAAACCTCAATTCATCTCGGAAACACTGTATCGGTAGAAACAAGATCTTGTATATTTAATACAGACGGCAGAAACATCTCAAGAAGATTTAGCAGTGCTCCAGAACTTTTTCCCGTTCCAGAAGCACGAGGAAAGAACACAAGAAGAAATAAGGCAAACATACGCGCACTTTTTCTCCTGAGACCTGATCATCACAGAAAACGAGAGGGAATGAAATAAGAAATAGTGTGCATTTCCCTCTTTTTATATATGGATAGAAGCGAGAACTTCGCAGCTTGACTCGCTGTGAAAGGCACTTACGCAGACACCAGCAGTGTCTCAGTATGAATCTTTTTCTGGCGGTCGTTTTTGTTTACTGACAATTGGCTAGTCTTGGAGAAGAATGTGCCTCTGGTTTCCCCCCTGAAGAAGGAAGGTGCCACGAGAAAGAAAATGTATTTCTCCGCTTGTCATCTTGAAGGGTGTCACATAGCTCTCCTAACAATGCCACCTCCGCAACAGCAGATTGAAAATTCGAGACGATTTCTGTTTTATATATTGGCTACACGCGTGGTAGGAGAATTCTTAATCTGGCCTGGATTCCGCAGGATATTCGCTGCTGGCATGACGGAAATTAGATTCACGCTGAGTTTATATTTTTTTGTGTGGGAAGAAGGTAATGCAAAGTTGTCAAATATATTTGGAGTGAAGATGGCTGAAAGTATATTATCCTTCTAACAGATATGACATGGCATCGTTCTGTTAGAGAAATTGAAAAGTTTTGGTAAATTTTAGTAAGAAAAATATCGATATGTTTGAGTTATAAATGTTTCATATTTTAAACTAGCATTAATTAATATAAATTGACTAAATGATGTATTTATTCTTATCCAAAAATTGTCAAAAAATTTTTGTGTTTATTTTTAATCTGCAAGTATTTATTTTTAAAAAAAATATTGAAATATTGTATTATTGGAAAATAAATCGAAAATGAGTATTTTAATTTTCTACCATATTTTTTTTACATTAATTTGATTAATAGAGCAGTCAATTTTTTAAGAATCGCAACATCTGGTAGCATGGAAATATGATTGCATTACAAAATAATATTTTTTATTTAATTCAAAATAATTATTAAAAAAATATAACTTTTTAAATTTCTTGATTCTTGGAGAGATTTAAGATTTCTTGGAGCGAAATAATAAAGTTTAGTGAAAGTGTGAATTTTAAAGAGTTACAGTATTTTAAGTCATTCTGGAATTATATTAATAATAAAAGAAAATGGCACAAAGCAAATGTCTTATAGACAGATGAAGCACATTTTCTAATCAAATGAATAGTAAACAAAGGAAATTTTGCATCACAAAATATCAAATAATTCTTAAAATTAAGACTCCATGTGTCTTTTGAACTTCACATGGGTGCTGAATGATATTTTCTAACCACACTCTATCATTTGTAGTGCTCATTTTGAAATTGCCAAAGGTAAGGGCAACGTGTTTAGAAACGCTATAGAACCAATTATGAAACAATATCTACAATAAATACAAGCATTAAATGAAATAAAAGTAATTTTCACTTAAGACAAAAACTATCTTCATAGTTAATTATTATCATTATATTTAATAAATCAATTACTGAATGTAGTATTTGAAGAAGATTGTGCGGTAATTGTGACTCTCAGGTCGGTGGTCCACCAAGACCTCCAGATCTTTCACTGTGAAAATTTTATTATGTTTTTTAAGATAAACTGACACAAATATAATCTGATTTTTTACACGATGCTGATTGGCATGCCAAGTTTAATCATGATGTCAATTAAGTCTTTATTGTCAACAAAAGACACTTGAAGTTTCTACATGAAGGTTTAGGCATTGCAAATTGATAATTATATTTTACAGTGGTATTTACTGTTTGCAAATTTGCCTATGCCAATATTATTTTAAGATTTAAGTAAGACTATATATATTACCCTAGTAAAAGAAAATAAAGCTGCATACTATCTTTGGAGATTTTAAAATTGACCAAGCAATGTTTTTTGAAAAAGAAAATAAACACTCGACAAATATGCAAACAAAAATAAAATGTTCTAAATATTTTACGAACAAAAAATTACGTCAACCAAAACTTGGCCAATGGGAATTTCCAAATATTTATTTCTTTTTACTGAATCGATTTCGAAACATTTGTTTGTTAGGCTGAGTATCAACAATTTTTTCATTTCATTTTGTAAATATTGAAACCTCACTGTTCTATTCCATTATTGATCATCAGTCACTAAAGAATAAAAGAATTTATTAATTAAAGTAAAAAACCCTATTGTGTACTAAGGGGGAATAATAGATCACTGAATTAAAATATTTACTGAATATTTTAAATTATTTTTCTATGTAAAAGACGTGGTTATGTGAATAAAGCTGATATTCAAATACATCCAGACTCCAGCTCGAGTTTTGAATAATATTGATTTCCAGTATTATTTGAGAAAACCTCGGAAAAAAGATGCTTTTCGAAACAATTTGCACCTGTTTTGCTAAATATTCCGTGCTGTAATACTAAATATAGGAATATGTTGCTATATATATATGTACTTAGGTACAGTGATATAAATAGTAGAGGTAATAGGGTTTATAATGGCCTGAGGGTTCATATTTCTTTCATAAAGCTATCCCCCAGTATGTTATAATAATTTTTTATTTTGTTTTTTAGCACTTCTTTTGTGGTTTACTGATTATCTGCAGAACTTGTCCCAAGCCAGTCTTTTTATATATTTTGTAAAAATTCTTTTCGATCAACGAATGTTTTTCTAGCAATCAAATTCTTGATATTTGTGTTTGCATAACGATTTTCATTTTCGTTTCCGTTGTTGCTGCTTATGCGCCTTTCGTGTCATAAAAATTTGAAATATCTATAATTGAAATGTATGTAAATACAAAATTTGAAAAATTGAAATATATATAAATAAATAAAATTTGAGTTAAATAAAAGTTGAAATATATATATATATTTGTTTGTTATGGCGAAGCATGTTGTAACATTTTTCCCAACTGAGAAGAGTTGTAACATTTCGTTCCCAGAATAGAAATGTATATTCTATAACAAATACATAATAACAACATATCACTCAAATTTGTGAGTAGATAAACAGTGTGTTATAGATATTTAAATTGTATGCAATTAGTATTTGGTACTAATGAGAACAACAACATGTCACTCATATTGAAAGTAGATAATCATGGTCATGGATAATCAGACCACATGAATTTACTAACGTATGTTTGACATTCACAAAGGTCGAAACAATTACAGATGGAATATATGGACTACACCAAAGAGTTGGGGATAGACTTGGACTTGTCTCTCTTAATTAGAAGTGCAGAATAAACCCCCTCTTGTCGGATTTTCTAAAGAAAGCCAAGTCGACAAGAAGAGTTTGACTTATGGAATGCTTCTTGGTTGTTTTCAAAAGTGACGCCGTTCAATCACGTGATAATTAAACTGCCGCAGACCTTGTGTTTTAAATTCGTTGTAAAACTCGAGAATTCTGAAAAACTCCATCCTTGAGTGAACTGCAATTGTGTGCCTAATTTATATCTTTAATTATCACATCATCATAAATAAAGTCTGTATGTATAAATAATGCACGTAAATAATGTTGAAAGTGATTCCATGAACCTGAATGGGGCCATCTTCTTGAAGCCGATATAGGTTTAGCATAGGCCGAGACTTTACGATGTGCATATACACTGAAGTGACAAAAGTCATGGGATACCCTTAATATCGTCGGGACCCTCCTTTCGCCCTCGCAAGGAAGTGCAGCAACTCGACGTGGCATGGACTCCAGTCGTCGTTGGGAAGTCTCTGCAGTGAAATATTGAGCCATGCTGTTTGATAGACGTCCATAATTGTGAAAGCGTTGATGGTGCAGATTTTGGGCACGAACAGACCTCCTCGATGATATCCCATAAATGCTCGATGGGGTCCGCGTTTCAGCGATCTAGGTGGCCAGATCATTCATTGAATTGTCCAGAATGTTCTTCAAAACCAATCGCGAACAGTTGTGGCCCGGTGACATGGCGCATTGTCATCCATAAAAATCCTATCGTTGTTTGGGTACATGAAGTCCATGAATGGCTGCAAGTGATCTCCAAGTAGCTGAACATAAGCATTTCCAGTCAATGTTCGGTCCAGTCGCACCAGAGGACCAAGTCCATGCCATGAAAAACCAGCCCACACTATTACGGAGCCACCACCAGCTTGAACAGTGCCTTGCTGACAGTTTGGGTCCATGGTTCGTGGGGTATGCGCCACACTCGAACCCTACCATCAGCTTACCAACTGAAATGTGACTCATCGGACCAGGCCACGGTTTTCCATTCATCTAGGGGACCAACCGATATGCTCACGTGCCCACAGATTCGCAAGCGATGTCGTTCTTGTCAGTAAAGCCACTGAGTCGGTCTTCTGCTGGAATAGCCCAAGAAAGCCAAATTTCTCCGCACAGTTCTAACAGACAAGTCCTTGTACGTCCGGACATTGATTTCTGTGGTTATTTGACGCAGTGTTGCTTGTCTGTTAGGAATTTTTTACGACGGTCGATTTCCCTCGATCGTTAAGTGCAGGCGGTCGACCACTGCGCTGTCCTTGGTGGATGCCGCGCCCAAAATTTCATACTCTCGGCACACTCTTGACACAGTGGATCTGGGAATGCTGAATTCCCTAACGATTGCCGAAATGGCATGACCCATGCGTCTAGCTCCAACTAACATTCCGCGTTCAAAGTCTGTTAATTCTCGTCGTGCGGTCATCATCACGTCAAAACCACATGAATAACTTGGAACAGAAATGAAGCTTGCGAAAGCACTGCGCAGAGTACCGTTCTATGATGCCACGCCATCTGAAAATTTTGCATATTGCTATCCCATGACTTTCGTCAATTTTCAGTGTAGATATATATATAGAAGATTAACAATCTGGAAAGGGTCACAATGAAGCATCATTATATTATATTATTCTCATTAATATGTAAGGGAAGGGATGACTGGAAGCCAGATTAAAAAACAGAGTTTGCAGGGTTCGGACATTGAACTGCGAAATTGGAAACATGAATTCAAGTGTGTTCGCCCGGCATATAGATATCTAAGCCGAAAAGTTTCGTTGTGTTTAAGAACAAGAAATAAAAGCCATATGCTATCTCTCCTCAAAAGCCATAGCCATATGCCATATGGGGAGCTGTTCTAAATTGTGATTGAACAAAGGTGGCCAATAGTATCATACCCTATCATGGGGATCCTGGATAACATTGAATATGCTCAAAAACGAAAGGAGGGAGGTATAAATGTCGTACTACAAACTTCATCAACTATTTTTTATAAGAAATATTTTATATAATATTGTAAAACTTTACAACTGCAAAATACCAAGTATTTGATTTCAAAACTATTAATAATGTAAATTTTCCAAAGTTTCATTTCATTAACATTTAAAAAAGATATTTGCTAAGATCTACCAGTTTTCCCAAAACTGTAACTATTTCCTTAATGTTTAATTACTTATTTGTACAATCATACAACCGAAATAAAAAAAATACTTAATACACTCATGTCCATACGCAAGGATAATGAAGTTCAGGCAAAGAAAGAGAGACAGAAGCAAAACAAATTTGACTTATGTGTAAAGTCTATTCATTAAACAAAGGTAAAGAGCAAAAAAAAAGATGCTATATGTTTGACATAATTAATAAAAATTGCGATTTTTACCCTGAGCAAATTTCAAAAAGAACCTATTTACAAAAAACAGTATAACATGGTTAGTATGATGGTTAGCCTAGGCATGCTCAGTATCAATATATTACACCACTCATGTGCCCTCCGAGACGGTTGGCAATACAGGCCTTCGGCAACGCCCATACATGCTCTATTTGATTCAAGTCCGGTGAGTATGCAATCTGATCTTACGGTGATATCCTCCAATTGAAGGCATTCGTCTACAATGTTTGCACGGTGAGGACGGGCTTTGTCATCCATAAACAAATGACAAGTGGAAGGGGGTACATGTTTCCAGATTCGTCGATAAGTGGCATATCCCACACTCTGCTCTAGGTTAAGTTCTGGAACCAGTCGGTCCCCCAAACGAGCCATCCTGCACCACCATAACGGTGTCTTTCAATTGTGTTCTCCTCTTGGTGGTAACGGGTACCTTCGTCTGCATATGAAAGTCCGGCGAGAATCAGACTGCAAACTAAATATGGACTCGTCGGAAAACATCACACAAGACCACTGTTGCGGTGTCCACAATGCTTGCTCTCTACCCAGGTTAATCACGCGGGGACAGTGAGTTGCGTTAAGTGGAACACATCTGACAGGCCTACGAGCATATAGATCCAATGTGCCCTAAGTGTCTGTAACGTATCTGCCTTGAAACTGTGTCCGGTAGATGAAGAGAGCTGACGAGACAGGTCTGATGCTGTGTTCCGTCTTTCTTTTGGCAGTAACTGCTAAATACCGGTCCTCATTCGGCAATGTAACTCGGGGGCGACCTGTGCTGTGACATCTACCACATTGCCATCATCTTGGAATCGTTGCCAAAGCCTGGAGATGACACTCTGGGCGATTCAAGTTCTCGGATACTTCCAGGTGGGTACGTCCACATTCCAGTCGTCCGATAATTCTACCATGTAAAAATCATCCAAATGCTTCCTTTGTGCCATAACTATGAGGTTATTGCACTGAAAGTGTTTTAAAGCGCTTGTGAACAATTTTACTTCTTTTGCCACCATTCCTTATATACCCCTCCTTACACTCGTCATTGTGAGGTACTATCCGCGCCATCTGGTGGTTTCCTGTAATTTGCATATTCTTCTTCAAGATGTGTGTGATAATTCTACAGGTGAAATTTTTGTTTTAGAGTTCAATTTCTGTGATTCTGAATTATCCTTAATTTATGGACATGAGTGTATTTATACACTTATATTTGGAAGGGTAACATTAAACAAGGGCCATAAAGCCCACACAATCCGAAGCATTTATCAAACCTCAATTCATTTTTGGAAACTGTATTGGTAGAAACAAGATCTTGTATATTTAATATAGACGGCAGAAACATCTCAAGAAGATTTAGCAGTGCTCCAGAACCTTTTCTGTTCCAAAAAAAAAAAAAGACGCACAAGGAAAGAACACAAGAAGAAATAAGGCAAACATACGTGCCCTTTTCCCTGAGACCTGATCATCACGGAAAACGAGAAGAAATAGTGTGTATTTCCTTCTTTTTATGTATGGATAGAAACGAGAACTTCACAGCTTGACTCACTGTGAAAAAGGCACTTACGCAGACACCAGCAGTGTTCTCAGTATGAATCTTTTTCTGGCGGTCTTTTTGTTTACTGACAATTGGCTAGTCTTGAAGAAGAATGTATGTGTCCTGGTTTCCTCCTGAAGAAGAAAGGTGCCACGAGAAAGAAAAATGTATTTTCGCTTGTCAAGTTGAAGGGTGTCACATAGCTTTCCTAACAATGCCACCTCCGCAAAAACAGATTGAAAATTCGGACGATTCTATTTTATATATTGGCTACACGCGTGGCAGGACAATTCTTAATCTGCTGGTTGATTCTGCAGGAAATTCGCTGCTGGCATGACGGAAATTAGATTCACGTTGGGCTTATTTTTTTGTGTGGGAAGAAGGTAATGCAAAAGTTGTCAAATATAAATGACATAAGAGATAATACTGTTAATCATCATAAGTTTCCAGCGTCATCTCGGAAAAATAAGAATTATCAGCCGCCACACCTGATTGATACACATGAACTTTTGAACAGAATTTCTGAGAAGTGAAAAGTTTTAATTTATTCATTAAAACTAATTTATTTTATTGAAGAGATCAGTTTTTATTAATAAAAAAAAAAAAAAGTTTTTCACCTACCTTTATATACTTTGTTCAAAATGAAGGAAATTAAGGGTTTTCAAATAATAATTATAGCATTTATATAGCTTCATTGAAAAATTATTTTATTTTTTATACTTCCTTATTGCTTTTGCTTTTTATTTAACTCAGTAAGACTTTTATTCGATTAAGTATTAATTCGTTATAATAAATAGACATAAAAAAATTGTATTTAAAATATTAATACATTTATTATATTTATATTAATATAATAATAATATATTAAACGCATTAATATTTTTATAATCGTTATTATCATCAAGTTATTTCTTAAAATTAAAAATATTAATTTTAAAAAATTATGTTTTAAATACTAACTAATCAGCAATATTTAATTTGAATATATATGTGAAATGCATAAATTTTAAACTTATATTAATTAATATTATTAACATTATATTGAGATCTTTAGTTGGCCACATTTCTTTTTAATTTTTTGAATCAGTTGAGGTCTCTTGTTGTTTTATAACGGTTTTAGAAAATAAAAAGAAAATAATTAATATGCATACCTTTTATATCTTTAAATGCATACGCCGGTAGGGATTTTTTTTTAAAATGCCACTGTAGTTAACGCATTTAAAAAATTGTAGTCAAGAGATTTCTACTTAGACTAAAACATTTTCACAAAAATTTTTCAAAGGAAGATAACATTTTTAAGTCGAATTTTCTTTTTTACACATAATTTTTAAATCCATATAATTCTTTTTAAAGTATTGACATACGAAACTTCAGATTTTGAAGAAAAATAAATCAAAAAGGGGTACCTAACTTTTTAATTCTAGAAGAGAGAAAAATAATTCAAAGAAAAGGTTAAAGGCATGAAAAAAATTCTGAATTTAATAAAAAAACCAATTTAAAATCATCAGGCTTTAAGCAGAGAATGGTTTAAAAAAATACCATCTTAAATGGTCGAATGGATGCACATAAAAAGATCAAGCGTATACAAAAGTTACATAAGTATATAAAAATAAATGTTGAAAAAGATTTAAATATATATGATTACGTGTAAAAGAAGAGGTGGTCAAAGTCAAGTAAAAACATCTTGGAGGAAGAAAAAAATTTCCGTAATTGAGCGTTGTACATGCCCTGATGACACCCCCCATACAAAAACGCCCCAACATTCACGGAATAGTTGGTCTTCTTCTTAATCTAGAAAGGGAATAGTCTTGATAAAAGGAAAACATGACTCTGAAATTTTTATCTCACTTTTTTTCTAGTTCGGAGCACCACGTATTCCGCTGACTTATCTTGACTTTGCGAGTTTTAAAGAACCAGTACGTTTCTCAGGTTGCCCCGTAAAAACCTACTTCTGTTCTTTAGCTTTTTCTTTCTTCCCAGAAATAAAAGGATGAAATTGCAGCCTTTACTTAGACTTAAAGTTTGTATAGGAAGTGTTGATGAATGCATTATTCTTTCCCGTTTTAGTTTTCATTCTTTTTTTTTTTTAGTCCAAATTTCTTATCATTTTGTACGTTGAATATATGCTTTAAAAAATGATTCATGTGCAATTTCAGGAATTGTTTTGACTATCCTTAGTATAATGCAGTTAGAGGCTCCAAGTATTGTTTGTTTAAGTGATAATGACATGAATTAATTAATTAAAGAAGAAATTTACCATTAAGGGAAATAATATTTCAATTTAATAGATTTATTAATAAAATCAATTAAGCAAATATTAATCTAACATGTTGCTACATATCAATGAATATCTATGCATCGGCAGTTTTTTTGTATCTTGTTAAATTTTATTTGAAGCACATTTTCATATGTGTTCATAGATAAATATTCAGATCCCTTATTACACTATCGATTCTATTACGCAGTTTGTTTATTTTAAACTTAGTAGAGTAATTTGCCAATTTTATTTATATCATGATTTGAAATTTCTTCGAGATTGATATTAAATAACATAGAAATCTCATTTTATTAAAATATGTATATTTATCGAAATATGACTTTTCCTTATTATTATTCAATTACATATTTTAAAATATTTAATAATCTTGAACAGATTTACAAAACACATTTTATGATGATTAATAAATGGTTTTCAAAACTTATTTTATATTGTAGTCTTGTTTTTAAAGTTTAATTTGAAAAAATGTTTTTATGCATTTGCTCCTATTACCGTTAATTTTATTAGCTTAAGCGTTAATTTTATTTAATATATTTTTAAAACATTTCTATCTATTTAAATTCTCATAAACATCAGAAATATGAAAGGGGCCAGATGATCCAGTGGCAATACATTCAGAACAGCTCAAGATTCAGCCTCAGAATGAATCTTGAGCTGTTCTGCATGTATTGCCACTGGATTTTTTCAATTATGTTTTTATTTTTAATAAATATACAAATTTTTTTTTTATATAAGCAAAAAAAGGAAAAAAAGGAATTTAAAGAAACAATTTTTTTTTTAATTTGGATAATAATTCCATTTAATATATTTTTACAATAATTGGATACACATATCTGTTTAATATAGATCTGAATTTGGATATGAAGTTAAATAAGACTCCTATACTATGATTAAACTTTAACAACTTGCACATTTTCATTTTCAATAAGTGCTTCATTTAAAGGACTAATTAATATTTATTCAAAACGCAGCATCTGAAATATTTGCATTCAATATTATAGCTTAAATATAAAAGAACCCTTTAAATAAACTTCAAAAACAAACTTTAAAGAATTCTTAAATTCATAAATGACTGAATGTTAAGAACCCAAGGCATTGAAGACTATTTTATGAAATAAATAATGATTAAAATAGTAGCTTTTGAATTAATCTTTGCCTTTAATTAACCCTTTAGAGAGCTCGTTAATCTTATGAATTTTCCTATACGAATGCATACTTAACTTTTTCATTTAAAACGACTGAATACACATTTATTTCAAACAACACAATAGTATTCTTTAATTACCACTGCAGAATTCCACTTCATATGAGAGATATTTCAAACTCCAATTGATGTCATAGACAGAAATAGACAAATAATTGTTTCCAAAAATTATTTTTCTTTTAAGGAGACTCATTTTTGAGTTTGTGCATCCATTAATATCCTGGCACAATACGTTGAGAATTTTTCTTAAGGGATGCTTCATTACAAGAGAATGTCGAAACAAGAACTTTAGTAATTAAAATTCCAAACGCTCTCATTTTGACGTGTATTCTACAGGAAAAACTACAAATATTGTAATAGTTTTAAGAATTAATAACTTATAAGGTTTTGAGTACAGTAAATTAATAACAAAAGAAAATGGTATAGGGCAAATAACTTATAGATAGCTGAAGCACATTTTGTAATCAAATGAATAGTAAACAAAGGCAATTTTGACGTCCCAAAATATAAATATGTCTTAAAATTACTTAAACTAGACAGGGGTTTTACCAGCCTCTTTCATTTGTGGTACTGATTTGAAATGACCAAGATAAGGTACAATTTTCAAAGACACCATAGAACCCATTTATGAAAAAAATATCTACAATAAATTGGAGCATTAAATGAAATAAAGTCATTTTCACCCAAGACAAAAACCTTCTTCATATTATATTTTATCAATCAATTACTCAATGCAATATTTGGATAAGATTGTATTTTGATCATATCTCTCAGCTCGGATGTCCATCAAGATCTCCAAATCTTTCTCAATGAAAATTTTGTTATGTTTATAAAATAAAACTGATATAGATATAAAAATGTATACCTGCTATCAGAAATGAGTGACAGGTTGTTCTCATTAGTACAAAATACTAATTGCATGTGTTTTAAATATCCACAAAACTGCTTATCTGATGTCAAATTTGAGTGAAAGGTTGTTATTATGTACTTACAGAATATACATTTCTCTCTCCTGGGAACGAAATTTTACAATTCTTCTCGTGAGAAAAATGTTACAACACGCTTCACCATAACAGACAAATATATATATATATATATATATATATATCACGTTTTATTAATTTATATATGTTTCAATTTATTTAAATTTTGTATTTATACTCGTAAATATTTCAAATATAGAAATTGCAAATTTTTCAAGACACGAGAGGCGCATAAGAAAACGGAAACGAAACACAAATATCAAGAATATGATTACATAGAAATGCAGTCGTGGATAAAAAAAAGAACACCGATATTTATACAAAATATATAAAAACAATGTGTGGTGAAAGCTGTCCAGGAAATCAGAGAAAAACGCAAAAGAAACTCTTATTAAAACCAAAATAAAAAAATTATTATAACAACTTCCCATATTATCAAGAAATATGAACCTTCAGGATATTATAAACAACATTACCTTTATATCACTATATCTGAGTAAAAAGCATATTTCAATATTTAGTATTACAGCACAAATATTTAGCCAAACAAGTGCAGATTTTATTCGAAAAGCATCCTTTTTTTTTTCTCGAGGATTTCAAATAATACAGGAAATCAATATTATTCAAAACTCAGCTGGTGTCTGGATGTATTTGAATATCAGCTTTATTCACATAACCACGTCTTTTGCATAAGAAATAATTCAAAATATTCAGTAAATATTTTTTTCAGTGATCTATTATTCCCCTAAGTAAACAATAGAATGTTAACTTTACTTAATAAATACTTTTATTCTTAAGTGACTGATGATCAATAATGGAATAGAACAGTGAGGTTTCAATATTTACAAAATGAAATGAAAAATTGTTGATATTCGGCCTAACAAACAAATGTATCGAGATCGATTTAGTAATTCAGTAAAAGAAATTAATATTTGAAAATTCCCATTGGTCAAGGTTCGGTTGATGTCATTTTTTTTTTCAAAAAAATACTTTGAACATTTTATTTTTGAATGCATATTTGTCAAGTGTTTTTAAAAAATTTTTTGGTCAATTTTAAATGGTAAAACTATTTTAATCGTTTACACTGGTCAAACATATAGTCTTATTTACATTTTAAACAACATATGATTCAAAAAATATATCTCAGAATTTTAAAATATCACTGTAAAATATCGTTATAAATTTTTGATGCCTAAATCTTCATGTAGAAACTTCAAGTATCTTTTTTTAGAGATAAATACATTATTGATATCATGCTCTTTACCATGGTTAAAATTGGCAACTCATTCAGCATTGTGAAGGAAATCAGGTTATATCTTAATTAGTTTTATTTTAAAGACATAATAAAATTTTCAATGAGAAAGACTTGGAGATCTCGGTGGACACCCGAGATGAGAATGATCATTACCACACAATCTGGTTCAAATATTATATTCAGTAATTGATTGGTAAAACATAATATGAATAGGATTTCTGTCTTGTGGGATAATTACTTTATTTCATTAATGCACGTATTTACTGTAGATAGTTTTTTCATAAATGGGTTCTATGGCGTATCTAACAATATCTTGTTAAATTTTAAACTCAGTACTACAAATGAAAGGGGCTGGTTACAAACCATGTGAAGTTTAAGTAATTTTAAGAAATATTTGTATTTTGTGTTGTCAAAATTGCCTTTGTTTACTACTCATTTGATTACAAAATGTGCTTCATCTATCTATAACAGATTTGCACTCTACCATTTTCTATTGTTATTAATTTACTGTATTCAAAACCCTATAAGTTATTAATTTTTAAAACTATTGCAATATTTGTAATTTTTTCCCTGTTGCATTCACGTCAAAATGAGAGCTTTTGGAACTTTAATTACTAAGCTCTTGTTTCTACATTCTCTCGTGATGAAGCATCACTTAAGAAAAATTCGCAACGTAGTATTCCAGGATATTAATGGTTGCACAAATTTAAAAATGAGTCTTCTTAAAGAAAAATAATTTTTGGAAACAATTATTTGCCTATTTCTGTGGATGACATCAATTGGAGTTTGAAATATCTCTCATATGAAGTGGATTTCTGCAGTGGTAATTAAAGAATACTATGTGTTGTTTGAAATAAATGTGTATTTATTCATTTTAAATATAAAAGTTAAGTATTTGTTCATATAGGAAATTCATAAGATTAACGAGCTCTCTAAAGGGTTAATTAAAGGCAAAGATTAATTCAAAAGCTGCTATTTTAATCATTATTTATTTCATAAAATAGTCTTCAATACCTTGGGTTCTTAACATTCAGTCATTTATGAATTTAAGAATTTTTTAAGAGTTTGGTTTGAAGTTTATTTAAAGGGTTCTTTTATATTTAAGCTATAATACTGAATGCAAATATTTCAGATGCTGCGTTTTGAATAAATATTAATCAGTCCTTTAAATGAAGCCGTTATTGAGAATGGAAATGTTCAAGTTCTTAAATTTTAATAATAATATACGAGTCTTATTTAACTTCATATCCATATTCAGATTTATATTAAATAGATATTTGTATCGAATTATTGTAAAATATACTCATTTATAACCCATTCTAACTCATTTAAACCCATAAACTCATTTCTAACACATTTTATTAACTCATATTTCCTTTTTATTTTTTTTTTTTAAATAGAAAAACGTTGTGCACTTATTAAAAATATAAAAATTAATAAGAATTAAAGAGAATTTGGAGATAAAAATAAATATTATGTGATTGAAATAAAAATTTATAAATTGTTTCTCGATCAAAATTATAAAGTTACAATTAATCTAAACCAAAAATCCCTAAAAGACAATCTTGATTAAATTTACATTTTGCTTTTCTCAAATTTTAATTTTTTTTTTTTTGTTAATTAACTCGCGTGGAAATTATTTTGAATTCTGGACTAAAACCAGTATTTTGGGCAGCATTGTATTATTTATATGTGTAATCGAATTCGTTAGTAACATACAACTTGCAACAGCTCACTGATGGCTGATGCTGGGGGGACATTACATTTCAGGACTGCTTTCAAAGTTATTAACACTTGCGTGTTATGTGGAACAAAACTTGAAGAAGTCTCGATACATACAGTCATGCTGTTATAATCACTATCAAATACCTTTATTTAGAAAATAAATTATTACAACGCACGCCTGAACTTGAGCCTTTTTGAACGTATTGCCAGTAGACCAATACATGGCATTTCATATTTCTGAACTTTATAAGAATTTAAATAAATAGCAATGTTTTAAAAATACATTAAATAAAATCAACGCATAAGCTACATTAATAAAAGCAAATGCATAAAAAATTGTTTATAAAAAGAAATATTAAATATCTTCAATATAAAAAAGTTTTGAAAATCATTTATTAATCATCATAAAATGTGTGTCATAAATCTGTTCAAGTATATTAAATACGTTAAAATACTGTGTGATTTATTAATAATAAGGAACAGTTATATTTCAGTAAATATACATATTTTAATAAAATAGGATTTCTATGTTATTTAATATTAATTTCATTTTATTTTCAAATTATGATGGAAATAAAATTGATAAATAACTCCACTAAGCTTAAAATGAATAATGTGCATAATAGAAACGATATTGTAATATGGAATCGGAATATTTATACATGAACGCATAAAATTAAACAAGATACAAAAAAACTGCAAATGCATAGATAATCATTGAAATACAGAAACTGTTAGAGTTATATTTGTTTAGTTAATTTTATAAATAAAAATATTAAACTAAATATTATTTCCATTCTGGTAATTTTTTTAATTAATTAATACATTTTATTATCACTTAAACAAACAAAATTTAATATATATTACCTTGCTTGTAGCCTCTAACTGTATTATACCAAGAATAGTCAAAATAATTCCTCAAATTGCACATGAATCATTTTTTTAAATCACATATTCAACGTACAAAATTATAAGAAACTTTGACTTAAAAAAAAAAAAAAAAAAAAAAAAAAAAAAAACTAAAACGGGGAAAGAATAATACATTTATCAACACTTCTTATACAAACTTTAATTCTAAGTAAAGGCTGCAATTTCATCCTTTTATTTCTGAGAAAAAAAAAAAAAGATAAAGAACAGAAGTAGGTTTTTACGGGGCAACCTGAGAAACATAGTGGTCCTTTAAAACTCGCAAAGTCAAGATAAGTCAGCGAAATTGGTGCTCCGAACTAGAAAAAAGTGAGATAAAAATTCCAGAGGGTCATGTTTTCCTTTTATCAAGACTATTCCCTTTCTAGATTAAAGAAGAAGACCAACTATTCCATGAATGTTGGGGCGTTTTTTGTATGGGGGTGTCATCCAGGGCGTGTACTCAATTACTGAAATTTTTTCCTTCAAGATATTTTTTACTTGACTTTGACCACCTCTCTTCTTTACTAATCATATATATTTAAATCTTTTTCACCAATTTTTTTTTACTTATGTGCCTTTTTTCTAATGCGCTTGATCTTTTAGGTACATCCATTCGACCATTTAAAATGGTGTTTTTTTTTTAAACCATTCTCCGCTTAACACCTAATGATTTTAAATTGCTTTTTTTTTTTTTAAATTTTGAGCTTTTTTTTTCTGTCTTTAATCATTTCTTTGAATTATTTTTCTCTTCTAAATTAAAAGTTAGGTAGGCATTTTTTTTATTTTAATTTAATTTTTTTTTTTTTTGTTTTTTTTTTTTGAAAAAAAAAAAAAACTAATTTTTCGTTTGTCAATACTTAAAAAGAATTACATGGATTTAAAAATTATGTATAAAAACAAAAATTCAACTTAAAAATTTTATCCTCTTTTGTAAAAATTTGTGAAAATGTTTTAGTCTAAGTAGAAATCATTTGTCTACAACTTTTCATATGCATTAACAAGTGGCATTTTAAGAAAAATTGAACAACCTATTTATTAAAATTATAAAAGTACTATACATTTATTTATTTTTTTTTTTTCTAAAACCATTATAAAACACCAAAAACTCTCCTGATTCAAAAATTAAAGAAACGTGCCCAACTAAAGAATCAATATAATATTAACATAAGTTTAACATTTTCCATTCATTTCAGTCATACATATTCAAATTGATTAATATTTAAAACAGTTTATTTTATGCCATTATAACAATTTTTATAAAAATATTAATGCGTTTAATAATGCCTATTCCATTAATATTAATATAACTATAATATAATAATTGTATTAATATTTTTAAATACAAATTTTTTTAAGTTTAATTTTTTGTAATCTATAACAATATTTAATCGAATAAAATACATTACAGATTTAAGTGGCAAGCAAGACATTAAATGCATTAATTTATTAAATAAAAGTAATTTAAGATAGAAAGGAAAATAAAGAAACATAAAAAAAAATTTTTTTTTTTTCAATTAATGAATTTGTAAATAATGTAATTATTATTTTAAAAGGTTTAATGTTATTCCTGTTAAACAAAGTTTATAAAAAGTAAGTGAAAAAAATTCATTTGAATTAATAAAAAATCTCTTCAATAAAATAAATTAGTTTAATGAATAAATTAAAAATTTTCACATCTTACAAATTCTTTTCACCAGTCTATATATGTATAAACATGTATGGCGGTTAATAATTCTTATTTTTCCATGAAACGCTGGAAACATGTACCGGTTAATAGAAATTATGCCATTTTAAAATATCTTACAAAACTTAGCATTTTAGTAATTTCTAGAATAAACATGTTCGAATTTCGTGAAAAAAATTAAAAACATTTGGTTTTTCTGGGAAAGTAAAATGCAGATTTACACAACTTATGGTAGACAATGAAGGAAGATGGACTAGTGAATAGAATCATTTTTAAATAGACCATTTTTTTTACCTTTTTTCCTAAATTAAAAGAGATTTTTTTAAGAAAAGAATAAAAATTATTAATCGCCACCCTGATGATATATATATATATATATATATAGGTGTGTGTGTGTCTGTGGTCAGTAATCGCTGTACTGGTACTGTTAGTAAAATATAAATTGAATTTCATTAGAAAGTTAGCATCATTACCATATTTAATAAAATTTTTAAAACCCGAATAAATGTATTTGCATAATCATCTAACTACATTCATTTATTCAGTCTCATTTAACATAAAGAACTTCTCAACCATTTCTTAATTAATCGTGCAAATCCTGAATATCATGAAAGTTTTCAAGAATTTGGTAAAAATAAGATAGCAAATAATCTGATAACAATTTTTACTTTTTCTTATCGACAATTCTTCAAGATCACTATTCATTACACGAGCCACCACTTAATGCAAAACCAGGATCTCTGCTTCTTATATGTAATTTCATTTGCAAGGGAGGCTGAATAAAAAACGATCCATCTCATAAAATCAATTAGACTTAAGCCAATTGATATTAATCTATTTGCTTCCATTCAGAACTCCGCCAGATAGAAGTGCATCCTTGGCAACTATTAGTGAAACTCCCCATTTTCTTCATGTGCATCTTGCATTCATTTCGAAAAATTAATGAGCTTGCAAAGTTATGGAAAACTCATTTAGGCTGGAAAAGTTTGGGATCAGCAACTAGATTATGAAGCATAAAATATGCGAGAAATGTTCTGACTTGCTGTGTTTGTATATCTTAATAAATGGCTTAATTAATTTTTCAATTAAGTTCTGAGGAGAATCTCTTAACGAATCAATCGAAAATTCTTTCAATGCTCCATGATAGGAAAATTTCTAAACATTTGCAGATACTGAATACTCAGTTTTCGTTCGGTAGCGTAATATTACGATCATTAAAATTGATTCGTTAAAAAAACCGGCTCTTTACTTATATTAAAATATTAAAAGTAATATGAATCCAGGTAAAAATTACTTAATATTTTTATGTTGATTATTTTTGCTTCATTTAGTAATAGTATTCTGTATTTCACTAAAATTCACTTTTTTAAGTACTTTAGTTATGAGCCTGCTTATCAAAATATGTAAACATTTTCATTTAATAAATACTGAGTTTTCATTTGGAAGAGAAATATAAAGATAATTAAATAACGATTCATTAAAAAATTCTTTTTTTTTTTAGTGTATTAAATATTTAAATGGAAATTCATTCAATTAATAAGCTATTTAATACTTTAACATTAATAACTTCTTCTTGATTCATTAACAGTATTCTGTATTTTTATAAAATTAAAATATTGTAATTGCTTTATTTTTTGTACTTACATGTGAAAATTTGTAAGTATTTTCAGATATTAAACACTGAATTTCCTTCGATGGGTACTATAATGTTAATTAAATAATTATTCATTAAAAACTGTTTTTATATTAAAAGAGCTCTTATATTTTTAGAAGTGTTTATTTATTTAAAACGAATATCATTTAGTATAATAAACTAATTAAAGTTCAAATGGGTTTTTTGCTTGATTCAGTGGTAGTTTTCTGTATTTCATTGAAATCCAAAAATTTTAAATATTTTATTAATGTGCCTTGAGATCAATTTTTACTAAACGTTAAGATAATTTCTACATGTAGTCTAAGAGCCTCTGTGACGTATAATAGGAAGTACATTGAAGGCTTGTGACCAGAAATATTCCAAAAGTTACGGGCCTGTTTACTGTCGAGATCTTAATGATGTGGAAAATTCAATTCCATAAGTGATCTCACTTAGAACCGATTTAATCAAATAGATGGAGTATTATTCTATGTCATATGCATGCTATTATGCATATATACAATATGTATGTATTTACTCAATATTTTTATATACCCTACTTTAGCAAAGGTTAATTCACTAAAGTCCAAGAATAGAAGAGTTCAATACCTTTTTTTTTTTGTTATTGTTCTAATGCAGCTGGCAATACAGAGACAGTAAATCTTTATTCCATAAGCAAGGACTGCACCTCTGCTACCTAGGGGGTACGTGTAGTTTGAAAGTATGCTATGGATGTGAGTAACTCTACCCCCACAACGCTCTACGATCATATTGAACAGGGACCTAAGGTTTAAAGTGGATTCCAAACCCCTACAAACGTCTATGGCACCACCGGGACTCGAACCCGAACCATGTGGTACCGAGAGCCAGAGAACTAACCACTCGACCATCAGGTCCCCTAGCTTCCTGTTGTAATTTCACATAGAGTAATTTGTAAAACAAATGGAATTAAAGGAGATTGTGATGATATCTGTTATAGAGATTCGAAACACTTGGCTGCAGTTTTCCAATTTCTATTCAAACGTGCATACCACCATCATGGATAAGTACCATTAGTATCCCATGGAGAACCACAATGGAAAACTGCCTCAAAAGGGGAGGCAATTATCCATAATGGTACTCCTTAAAATTCATACAAGTTTTTACAAAAAAAAAAAAAAAAAAATGACTCTTGACCTTCTGTATCCCTTTATTTATACATAATTTTAACTTATCCATAAGCCGTTATTGGCCAAATATGTGAAAAAAAAATTAATTTTTGTACTAAAAATAATGAAACTGAATCTTTGTTTACTGACTAATTCATATTAAAATTAATAAAGCTTGTAATAAGCCTTATTAGCTAAGACTTGCTTGGATAAATATTTTAAAATTAAGCAAACTATTTATAAAATGTTTATAGAAAATTACCCCATGTTAATTTATTGGAACATTTTCAATGATATAGATGCATCAAATTCGGCAAAAGCAATTCCAAAATAACTCATTAAAAATAAATTTCCAATCTTTCTTAATCCAAAATATCTATTATGGGACATTATTGAAAAAGCTGAATTTATTTTTAGCAGCTCTTAAATTGAATAGATTTAAATAAATGGATTTGTTTAATGACTAGATTTTCTATCAGCAAAAAGAAAAACAAAAATTAATATTTCACCCATTCTGAAAAGCATTATTATATACGTTTCAATCAATTTATTATTAATCGAATTGCTTCGCATGATATTTTGAAATCTGAAAATGGAGAGCTCATCTAAGTATATATATTGCTTCTTCTCTATTTAAATAACAGCTGTCTGTAACGTAAATGGAAGATATATCTAATTACTCGTAGCTGGAGTTTTTTTTATTATTTTAGCCATTAATTCATTGCTGGAGGAATGAGATTGGGAAAAGAGGAATTTACTTAAGATTGGAATTAAAATCGATTTTTCTATCGTTGTCATCTTAAGAACTTATCGATACTTTTAATTTCGGTATTTTTCGGAAAACTTTTATAATTATTTTCTGTGGTACATAAATTAACTACAGAGTGGGTGTGGATAATGTTTCAGAAATAAGGATTTAGAAATAATGGAAAAATAAGGAAATCTCAATTATTTAGTTACTATTTTTAAATTTTCAATCGAAATATTCAATGCATTAATCGAAAAATTTAGTATTAAAAAATAAAAATGAATAATATTGAACATTTTATTTTCAAAACATTTATTTACAAGTTTTTAAATATAGAAAAATGTTATACATATAATTAAATTTAATCTTTTAAATATTATTTTGATATTAAACTTACTCATCTATATTTTAATAGTATAATTATAATATTAATATCAGATTTTCTCTCAATTAGTTCAGCTAGTGTGTTTTACACAGATTAACAATGTGTGTTATATATTACTAAAAATTAATATATGTTAAAGAACAGAAAAAGTGAAACAACCAAATAATAATATTTTTTATGTACCTCCTTTTAATTATTAGATTTAATGTATCTCATTTTAAATTAAATATTAATAAATGTTTTTATTATTTAATTTTGTTTTGGGAATATTTTATTATGGGTATTTTATTTGTCTCAACTCAGTTTTAAATTAAAATAAATGCATTTAAATATATTTCTTGTTATAATCAGTTGAAAACAATATTTACATAAATAAATTTTTACTATTTTCTCTTAAGGATTTTTAAATATAGAAATTTTGATACCATCTTTATAATTGTTTATGTTTATTTCTCCGTTCATTTAATCATTAAATATGATGAAACCATTTAGATATGGTGAAATAAATCACAGAATTTTAGCAATAACCGCTAATTTCTAACACAAAAATATTTTGATATTTGCTGAAATTCCTTAATGAAAAATTTATTTTAATCGTATCTATAATTTTTAAGTACGATTTAGTAAAATAAATTTTTATGAAAGTTATATTCCTTTTTTTCCTGAAAAATGTTTACATACACGAAAGATGATAGAAATGTTCGTCTAACACCTGTAAATAATACCATTCTTGTCAAACTAAAAACTAAAATGAGAAGTCTATTTTTTTGTTTTAAAAAAAAAAAAAAACCACTACATCCACAACACTCTACGATCATTTTAGACCACGACCTATGATTTAAAGTGAATTCCGAACCACTACAAATATCCATATCACCGCCGAGACTCGTACCCGAAACCTGGAGTGCCGAACGCCAGAGGTATTAGTTAAATTAATGCACTCAAAATATGACAGAAAATTTACAATATTCATTTCCAATATTTTTTTTTAAAAAAATAAATACTTGCAATTTAAAGATGAACAGAAACTTTTTTTTGCAATTTTTGGATACGATTAAATAATTTATTTAATCTTATATACTTTAATGATAGTTATTTAAAATCTTAAACATATATAAATATATATATATATATATATATATATATAATATATATATATATATACATATATATATATATATCTATATATATATATATATATATACATATATATATTCTTAATAAAATTTACCAAAACTGTTCAATTTCTCTAACCGGGTGATCTGCTAAAGGATAATATACTTTCAGCCATCTTCGCTCCAAATATATTTGACAACTTTGCATTACCTTCTTCCCACACAAAAAATAAACCCAACGTGAATCTAATTTCCGTCATGCCAGCAGCGAATATCCTGCAGAATCCAGCCCAGATTAAGAATTCTCCAACCACGCGTGTAGCCAATATATTAAATAGAATCGTCTCGAATTTTCAATCTGTTGTTGCGGAGGTGGCATTGTTAGGAGAGCTATGTGACACCCTTCAAGATGACAAGCGGAGAAATACATTTTCTTTCTCGTGGCACCTTCCTTCTTCAGGGCGGAAACCAGAGGCACATTCCTCTTCAAGACTAGCCAATTGTCAGTAAACAAAAAGACCGCCAGAAAAGATTCATACTGAGACACTGCTGGTGTCTGCGTAAGTGCCTTTCACAGCGAGTCAAGCTGCGAAGTTCTCGCTTCTATCCATATATAAAAAAGGGGAAATGCACACTATTTCTTATTTCATTCCCTCTCGTTTTCTGTGATGATCAGGTCTCAGGAGAAAAGTGCGCGTATATTTGCCTTATTTCTTCTTGTGTTCTTTCTTTGTGCTTCTTTTTTTTTGGAACGGGAAAAGGTTCTGGAGCACTGCTAAATCTTCTTGAGATGTATCTGCCGTCTATATTAAATATACACGATCTTGTTTCTACCGATTCAGTGTTTCCGAGATGAATTGAAGTTTGATAGATTCTTGGGGTTGCGTAGGATTTCATGGCTTGTTTATGTTCCCTATAAAAATATAAGTCTTTTTTTCTTATATGTTCTTTATCCAATGTGATCTATATGCTGTAGCATAAGTATTTTTTATTTCGGTTGTTCTTTAAGTTTGATAAATATAATTAACAAGAAGAATAAATGTATCAAAATTTTGTGTACACTTTACATGTAGGATAATAGTTAAATTCTAAAACATCACATCTTGCAAATATCAATGAAATAAAACATTTTGAAAATTTACTTTATTAACACAAATCAAATTTTATTGTAAATGTTTACAATATTATATAAAATATTTCTTCTAAGAAATAATAGTTGATGTTTGTAACTTTGACATGAGGTTATACATCACACTAAACTTTCATTGTTAGCATATGTGTTATCCAGGATGACCATGATGCTACTATGAACCTCCTTGTACAATTCTAATTTAGAACAAACATCTTTGAAGGAATAGAATATGGTTTCTCATTTCTTCTTAAAACACAACGGAAGGACTTGTCGACATATGTACATATCTCTATGTCGGGCGAATAATTGTTCGAAGTTCAATGTCGAAGCTTTCTCTGTTCTGAAGCGGAATGGGCTTCCCGCCATCCTTAACCTGCTACTAATGAATAATATTTGTATACTCCAATTTAATGACCCTTTCCATGTTGTACATTGTAACGTTTCGGTCTATACTAGACCTATAATGACTTCAAGAAGAATGTTACGTTCAGGTTCAGGGGAACACTTTAAATCTTATTTACAAGCATTACATAAATGTATACAGACTCCATTTATAATGAAATGAAAATTAAAGACATAAATTAGATAAACAAGAGCAGTTCACTCCAAGAACGGAGATTTTCGGTGTTCTTAAGCCTACGACGAATCTACAACACGTGGTCTGTGACAGACCTTATATATCATACGACGTGATACACGAAACCTCAAGGGACTCACTTTGAAAACTACCGGAAACTCCGCCATATTCAGTCACCCAGAGAAAAAAAACAACATTTCTTGTTGACTCGAACCCAGAACTCCCTTTTTCTTCTCCAATTACCTCCCTTTAAGAAAATCCGACAAGAAGGGGAGGGAACTCAGCTTTACCCACTTCTCTTTGTAGTAGACATTTTCACCAATCACGATGCAACGACTCATGACGTAGTCCGTATCCCATCTGTAATTGTTCAGATCTGTGATGGTCGAACAGACGATGGCTAATTTCATGAGATCTCAACATCCATGACACAGATGATCTTCTATCAGATATGAGTAGCAGGTTGTTCTCATTAGTTCAAAATACTAATTGCATGTAATATAAATATCTACAACATGACATTTTTTCCATGACACGAAAGGCGCTTTTATTAGCAGAAACGAAAAGGGAAACCTTTTAAATCATTAGACAAACACAAATATCAAGTATATGATTAGCTAGAATTGCATTCGTTGATCAAAAAAGAACACGTGCATTTGTACAAAATATATAAAAAAAAAGAAGGCATGCGACAAGATGACTAGAAAAATCAGTAAAACCCAAACGAAATTCTTTTAAAAACCAAAATAAAAATAATTATAAGATCCTGGGAATAGCTTTATTAAAAAATATCAACTCTCATAATATTATAAACCGCATTACCTCTGCTCTCTACATCACTGTATCTAAGTAAAAACATCAAGCAACGTATTTATATTTTGTATTACAGCACCGAATATTTAGCAAAACAGGTGCAAATTTTATTCGAAAACATCCACTTTTTTCCCCCCAGGTTTTCAAATAATACAGGAAATCAATATTATTCAAAACTCAGCTTGTGTCTGGATGTATTTGAATATCAGCTTTATTCACATAACCACGTCTTTTACATAAAAAAAAATTCAAAATATTCAGTAAATATTTTTATTCGGTGATCTATTATTCCCTAAGTAAACAATAGAATGTTACGAACGAAATTTTACAATTCTTCTCGAGAGAAAAATGTTACTACACGCTTCACCATAACAGAAAAATCTATATATATATATATTATCACGTTTTATTAATTTATATATGTTTCGATTTATTTAAATTTTGTATTTATACTCGAAATATTCATATATAGAAATTGCAAATTTTTCAAGACACGAGAATGCGCATAAGAAAACGGAAAAGAAATACAAATATCAAGAATATGATTATCTAGAAATGATTTCGTGGATAAAAAGGAACACCGATATTTATACAAAATATATAAAAAGAATGTGTGGTGAAAGCTCTCCAGGACAACAGTAAAAACGCAAAAGAAACTCTTATTAAAACCAAAATAAAAAAATTATTATAACAACCTCCCATATTATCAAGAAATATGAACCTTCAGGATATTATAAACAATATTACCTTTGTTCTTTATATCACTATTTCTGAGTAAAATGCGGAAATTTGCCTTTTTAGCATATTTCAATATTTAGTAGTACACCACAAATATTTTGCAAAACAGGTGCAAATTTTATTCGAAAAGCATCCTTTTTTTCTCGAGGTTTTCAAATAATACAGGAAATCAATATTATTCAAAACTCAGCTTGTGTCTGGATGTATTTGAATATCAGCTTTTTTTGATTCACATAACCACGTCTTTTTACATAAAAAACTAATTCAAAATATTCAGTAAATATTTTTATTCGGCGATCTATTATTCCCTAATTTTACAATAGAATGTTACGAACGAAATTTTCAATTTTAGAGAGAAAAATATTACTACACGCTTCACCATAACAGAAAATCTGCATAAATATATATATATATTTACGTTTTATTAATTTATATATGTTTCGATTTATTTAAATTTTGTATTTATACTGTAAATATTTCATATATAGAAATTGCAAATTTTTCAAGACACGAAAGCGCATAAGAAAACGGAAACGAAATACAAATATCAAGAATATGATTATCTAGAAATGATTTCGTGGATAAAAAAAGAACACCGATTTTATACAAAATATATAAAAGAATGTGGTGAAAGCTCTCCAGGACAACAGTAAAACGCAAAAAAGAAACTCTTTTTAAAAACCAAAATAAAAAATTATTATAACAACCTCCCATATTATCAAGAAAAAATATGAACCCTTCAGGATATTATAAACAATATTACCTTTGATCTTTATATCACTATTTCTGAGTAAAAAGCATATTTCAATATTTAGTAGTACACCACAAATATTTAGCAAAACAGGTGCAAATTTTATTCGAAAAGCATCCTTTTTTTCTCGAGTTTTCAAATAATACAGGAAATCAATATTATTCAAAACTCAGCTGGAGTCTGGATGTATTTGAATATCAGCTTTATTCACATAACCCCGTCTTTTTGCATAAAAATAATTCAAAATATTCAGTAAATATTTTTATTTATATGTTTTGATTTATTTAAATTTTGTATTTATACTGTAAATACGAGAAGCGCATAAGAAAACGGAAAAACGAAATACAAATATCAAGAATATGATTATCTAGAAATGATTTCGTGCATAAAAAAAAAAAAAGAACACCGATATTTATACAAAATATATAAAAGAATGTGTGGTGAAAGCTCTCCAGGACAACAGTAAAACGCAAAAGAAACTCTTATTAAAAAACCAAAATAAAAAAATTATTATAACAACCTCCCATATTATCAAGAAATATGAACCTTCAGGATATTATAAACAATATTACCTTTGTTCTTTATATCACTATTTCTGAGTAAAAGCATATTTCAATATTTAGTAGTACACCACAAATATTTAGCAAAACAGGTGCAAATTTTATTCGAAAAGCATCCTTTTTTTTTTCTCGAGGTTTTCAAATAATACAGGAAATCAACATTATTCAAAACTCAGCTTGTGTCTGGATGTATTTGAATATCAGCTTTATTCACATAACCACGTCTTTTACATAAAAAAATAATTCAAAATATTCAGTAAATATTTTTATTCGGTGATCTATTATTCCCTAAGTAAACAATAGAATGTTACGAACGAAATTTTACAAATTCTTCTCGAGAGAAAAATGTTACTACACATCTTCACCATAACAGAAAAATCTATATATATATATATATATTTCACGTTTTATTAATTTATATATGTTTCGATTTATTTAAATTTTGTATTTATACTGTAAATATTTCATATATAGAAATTGCAAATTTTTCAAGACACGAGAAGCGCATAAGAAAACGGAAACGAAATACAAATATCAAGAATATGATTATCTAGAAATGATTTCGTGGATAAAAAAGAACACCGATATTTATACAAAATATATAAAAAGAATGTGTGGTGAAAGCTCTCCAGGACAACAGTAAAACGCAAAAGAAACTCTTTTAAAACCAAAATAAAAAACAATTATAACAACCTCCTGGGAATATTATCAAGAAATATGAACCTTCAGATATTATAAACCGCATTACCTTTTGTTCTTTACATCACTGTATTCTAAGTAAAAACATCAAGCAACGTATTTATATTTTGTATTACAGCACAAATATTTAGCAAAACAGGTGCAAATTTTATTCGAAAAGCATCCTTTTTTTCTCGAGGTTTTTCAAATAATACAGGAAATCAATATTATTCAAAATTCAGCTGGAGTCTGGATGTATTTGAATATCAGCTTTATTCACATAACCCCGTCTTTTGCATAAAAAATAATTCAAAATATTCAGTAAATATTTTTCAGTGATCTATTATTCCCGTAAGTAAACAATAGAATGTTTTTTTTAATTTACTTAATAAATACTTTTATTCTTAAGTGACTGATGATCAATAATTTAATAGAACAGTGAGGTGTCAATATTTCAAAAATGAAATGAAAAATTGTTGATAATCGGCCGAACAAACAAATGTTTCGAGATCGATTCAGAAAAAAAGAAATTAATATTTGAAAATTCCCATAGGTCAAGTTTTGGTTGATGTCATTTTTTTTTTCGAAAAATACTTTGAACATATTATTTTTTTATGCATATTTGTCATGTGTTTTTTTAAACATTGTTTGGTCAATTTTAAATTCTCCAATGTGGTATGCAGCCTTTTTTTTTTTACCATGGTCATACATATAGTCTTACCTACATATTAAAAACAACAGATGATTCATCTGCAAAAAAAAAAAATACATCACAGAATTTTAAAAATATCACTGTAAAATATCGTTATCAATTTTCGATGCCTAAACATTCATGTAGAAACTTCAAATATCTTTTCTAGAAAATAAAACCATTATTGACATCATAATCTTTACTATGATTAAACTTGGCATCTCATTCAGCATTGTGATGGGAATAAGGTTATATCTATATCCATTTTATTTTATAAACATAATAAAGTTTCCATTGAGAAAGACTTGGAGATCTTGGACATCCGAGCTGAGAATGATGAGGAAAACCGAATCTTCTCCAATGAGTAATTGATTGATGAAATATAATATGAAGAGGGTTTCTGTCTTAAGGGAAAATTACTTTATTTCATTAATGCTCGTATTTACTGTAGATAGTTTTTTCATAAATGGGTTCTATGGCGTATCTAACAATATATTCCCTATCTTGGTAAATTTCAAAATCTGTATAACAAATGAAAGAGGCTGGTTCCAACCCATGTGTAGTTTAAGTAATTTTAAGAAATATTTATATTTTGTGTTGTCAAATTGCCTTTGTTTACTATTCATTTGATTACAAAATGCGCTTCAATTGTCTATAAGACATTTGCTCTGCGCCATTTTTTTATTATTAGTTTACTGTACTCAAAACCCTATAAGTTATTAATTCTTAAAACTATTGCAATATTTGTAGTTTTTCCCTGTTGCATTCACGTCAAAATGAGAGCTTTTAGAACTTTAATTACTGAAGCTCTTGTTTCTACATTCTCTTGTGATGAAGCATCACTTAAGAAAAATTCGCAACGTATTGTGCCAGGATATTAATGGATGCACAAACTTAAAAATGAGACTTCTTAAAGAAAAATAATTTTTGGAAACAATTATTTGCCTATTTCTGTGTATGACATCAATTGAAGTTTGAAATATCTCTCATATGAAGTGGATTTCTGCAGTGGTAATTAAAGAATACTATGTGTTGTTTGAAATAAATGTGTATTTACTCGTTTTAAATGAAAAAGTTAAGTATGCGTTCATATAGGAAATTCATAAGATTAACGAGCTCTCTAAAGGGTTAATTAAAGGCAAAGATTAATTCAAAAGCTGCTATTTTAATCATTATTTATTTCATAAAATAGTCTTCAATGCCTTGGGTTCTTAACATTCAGTCATTTATGAATTTAAGAATTCTTTAAGAGTTTGTTTTGAAGTTTTTCTTTTATATTTAAGCTATAATATTGAATGCAAATATCTCAGATGCCGTGTTTTAAATAAATTTTAATTAGTCCTTTAAATGAAGCACTTATTGAAAATGGAAATGTTCAAGTTGTTATATTTTAATAATAGTATGGGAGTCTTATTTAACCTCATATCCATATTCAGATTTATATTAAATAGATATTTGTATTGAATTATTGTAAAATATATTAAATGGAATTATCAAATTATCATCCAAATAAAAAAATTTTTTAATTCATTCTTTTTTAATAAAAACATTATGTGTATTTATTAAAAATAAAAATAATTAAAGAATTACAAAGAATTTGGAGATAAAAATAAATATTATGTAATTGAAATAAAAATTTACAAATAGTTTCTCGTTCAAAATTATATTGTTACAATTAATCTCCTAAAAATAATCCTGATTAAATTTTCATTTTGCATTTCTCAAATTTGTAATCTCTTTTCGGGAATAACTCGTGTGAAAATTATTTTTAATTCTGGACTAAAACCAGTATTTTGGGCAGCATTGTCTTATTTCTATGTGTACACGAATCCGTTAGTAACTTACAATTTGCAATAGTCATCCTATTGTAATTTTACAATAGATCCTATTGTAATTTTACAGACATGGATTCAATGTCCTTCAGTACAAAAAATGATTGTCAATGAGCTGCATATAATTTATTGTTTATTATTGCATAAGGATGTAACGTAATAAGTGTATGAATGTAAATATTTTTAATGATAACAGCAACGAGGATCTGGAAAGCTTTGACGATGCTTAGCTCTATTTTTAAAAATAATTATTGTGATAAATAAAAAACGTATTGATCGAAATTCTGATAATGAATATTTTTGATTTCATTCAAATAATAATAATTCCTCTGATAATCATATATCCCCCCCAACTCGAATGCCACAAATTTTAATCCAAGGTAATTTTTCACAGCGTTATTAGGAGGTGTCCTGTGAAGCCTACTTGCCTGAAATGTTCGTTTTGCAACAGCAATCCCAAGCCGACACACACCAACCCAAAGGGGTGATTTCTGAAGAATAGTCAACCATCTGATGAGTATACACACTCCTCCCATCATATTAAAGGAGAAGGAAACAATTTTCTTGTGTATGGCTAAGTAATTCCCATCCCTAGCGTAAACATGGAACACTTCGTTTTCGCTTCTCTTCGGCATTTCAATAATACTCCATTAATTTGGAAACTCTATCCACCAGGATCTTCAGATACGGTTAATATACATTAAAAAAAGTATTGCTCTCCTAATCGATATTATTTATATGGTTCTTACAATTGCTTTGTGTACATTGTGTATACATTAGTGAACCATTTTCTTCTCTTGTACTCTTTGAGCAGTTTACTGATGGCTAATGTAGGGAGCAAGACATTGCTTTTAAAAAATTAATTAAAAAGATATCGATATTATAATCACTATTATTTTTATGGATTTTACAATTTGTATTTGTCTTTGTGTACAAATGTAAACCACGAAATTGTTTTCTTCTTCGCATGTAAACCATGGACAGTTCACTGATGGCTACAAATGTGAGAAGGGGGAAAACATTATCTTTCAGGACTACTTTCATGATTATTGACACTTGACTGTTGTGGGGATCAGAACCTGAAGAAGTCTTGATACATACAGGCATGCTGTTACAATCCCTATCAAATATCTTTATTTAGAAAATAAATTATTACAGCACACACCTGAAGTTTTCTGAATATATTGTCACTGGACCATTATCTGGCATTTCATATTTCTGAAGTATTTAAATAGACAGCAATATTTAAAAATATATTAAATAAATGGAACACATAATCCACATTAATAAAAGCAATGGAATAAAAAATTTCTTGCAAAAGAAACTTTAAAAATAAGACTTCAATATAAAATAAGTTTTGTAAATCATTTATTAATCATCATAAAAAGTGTTTCATTAATCTGTTCAAGTTTATTAAATATTTCAAAATATGTGATTCATTAATAATAAGGAACAGATTACATTTCGGTAACAATACATATTTAAATAATACGAGATTTCTATGTTATTTAATAATAATCTCGAAGAAAATTTCAAATTATGAGGGAAATAAAATTGATAAATTTCTCCATTAAGTTTAAAATGAATAATGTGCGTAATTTTGTAATATGGAACCTGAATATTTAGGAATGGACACGTATGAAAGTATGCTTCAAATAAAATTAAACAAAATAAAAAAAAAAGAAAACTGCAGATGCATAGGTAATCATTGATATACAGCAACATGTTAGATTTATATTTGTTTAATTAATTTTATATATAATTATATTAATTTATATCTCAAGATATCTAGAAAGGGAGATATTAAATAGAAATATATTTCAATTTAATACCATTACTAAGATATTAAATTGAAATATTATTTCTATTAATGGTAATTTTCTTCTTTAATCAATTAATGCATTTATTATCACTTAAACAAACAAAATTTAAAATATATTACCTAGTCTGGAGGTTCTAACTGCATTATAACGAGAATAGTCAAAATAATTCCTAAAATTGCACATGAATCATTTTTTAAAACATATGTTCAACGTACAAAAAGGATAAGAAACTTTGACTAAAAAAAAAAAAAAAAAAAAAAAAAAAAAAAAAACTAAAACGGGGAAAGAATAATGCATTTATCAACACTTCTTATACAAACTTTTAAGTCTAAGTAAAGGCTGCAATTTCATCCTTTTATTTCTGAGAAGAAAAAAGAAGATAAAGAACAGAAGTAGGTTTTTACGGGGCAACCTGAGAAACATACTGGTCCTTTAAAACTCGCAAAGTCAAGATAAGTCAGCGAAATACGTGGTGCTCCGAACTAGAAAAAAGTGAGATAAAAATTCCAGAGGGTCATGTTTTCCTTTTATCAAGACTATTCCCTTTCTAGATTAAAGAAGAAGACCAACTATTCCATGAATGTTGGGGCGTTTTTGTATGGGGGTGTCATCCAGGGCATGTACAACGCTCAATTACGGAAATTTTTCTTCCTTCAAGATGTTTTTTACTTGACTTTGACCACCTCTCTTCTTTACACGTAATCATATATATTTAAATCTTTTTCATCTCAATTTTTTTTTTTTACTTATGTGCCTTTTTCTAATACGCTTGATCTTTTTAGGTACATCCATTCGACCATTTAAGATGGTGTTTTTTTTTTTTTTTAACCATTTACTGCTTAACACCTGATGATTTTAAATTGCTTTTTTTTATGAAATTTTGAACTTTTTTGTAATCTTTAACCTTTTCTTTTAATTATTTTTATCTCTTCTAAATTAAAAGTTAGCTAGGCATTTTTATTTTTAATTTTTTTTTTTTCTTCAAAATCTAAATGTTCGTTTGTCAATAGTTAAAAAGAATTATATGGATTTAAAAATTGTATGTTAAAAACAAAATTCGCTTAAAAATTCATCTTTCTTTGTAAAAATTTGTGAAAATGTTTTAGTCTGAGTATAAATCATTTGGCTACAACTTTTTATATGCATTAACAACATTCTAAGAAAAATTGATTAACAACGTACGTATTCAAAATTATAAAGGTATGCATATACATTTATTTTTTATATTTAAAACCGTTATAAAACACCAAAGAACTCATCTGATTTAAAAATTAAAGACATGTGCCCAACTAAAGACTCAATATAATATTAACTTAAGTTTAAAATTTATACATTTCACATATATATTCAAATTAAATATTGCTGAATAATATTTAAAACATAAATTTATAAAATTAATTTAATTATAAAAATATTAATTCGTTTAATACATTATTATTATATAATATAAATATAATATAATAAATGTATTAATATTTTTAAATAACGTAATTTTTTAATCTGTAACAATATTTAATCGAATAAAAGTCTTACAGATTTAGGTAAAAGCAAAGCATTAGGGAATACATTAATATATTAAATGAAAAGTAATTTAAAATAGAAAGGAAAATAAGGAAATATAAAAATAAAATAACTTGTTCATTTAAGCTATATAAATGATATAACTATTATTTTAAAAGCCTTAATTTCATTCATTTTGTGAACAAAATATATAAAAGGTAGATGAAAAACATTCATTTGAATTAATAAAGTGTAACTAATCTCTTCAATTAAATAAGAAGAGATTAGTTAATGAATAATTAAATTAGTTTAATGAATAAATTAAAACATTTCACTTCTCACTTGTTCTGCTCACCAGTCCATATGCGTATAAACCGGGTATGGCTGTTAGTAATTCTTATTTTTTAAGAGATGGCGCTGGAAACATGTGCCGGTTAACAGTGCCATTTTGTTTCTATGACAATATCTTTCAAAACGCCTAGTTAGCATTTTAGACATTTCATATAAACAGGTTTCAATTTCGGGACAAATTAAAAGTATTTGCAGTCGTACAGCGTTTCCTGTTCAATTAAAACTAAAATGCGAGTGATACATGTGGAAACTTATGGTAACTTACGGTGATGTAACTTATGATGGCAATGTTTCAACGCAAGATGCTTGTGTGCATCGGTTTACAGATTTAAAATTAACGAATCTGCCACGAGTTTCTGAAACCAGTGGGAAATGTTAATAACATTTGCTCTCTACCGTTCAAAAAATTATCAATTTCCACCATGAATTGAAAAAAGCGACTTGAACTGGCTGCAAGACATGGAGAAGACAACATCGCTCCAGCGCACATAAACAATACTGACATCATTTCTTCACTTGTCTGGGAAGTTTTATCCCACCAGCTGTACACCCCAGAACCCAGAATTGACCCATTCCGACTACGTCTATCTACGTCTGACGCACTTTCCATGAAGCAGCTAACATTTACGAAGATTATGTTTAAAAATTACTTTTTGAGTACACCACCTAAAAAAGGATGGGTTTTTCTGGGAAGGAAGATTCACAACACTTGACAGATGGAGGAATGTGGGACTAGTGATAGATCATTTTTAAATAGACCATTTTTTTTTACCTTTCTCCTAAATTAAAACAGTTTTCTTTAAGAAAAGAATAAAAATTATTAATCGCCACCCTTGATATATACACGGTCCAGTCACATTAATGTGACCACCACCTACTTTCGACGTCAACGTGAAATAACCAATCACAAAAGGCAGGTGGCAGCACATTGCAGTGGAGTATATATAAAGAATTCCACTTAATACCACGTTCCACACTCCACTTAAAGCCAGAATATACAAGAGTGTATATTCTGGCTTTTGACAGGTGGTCACATTAATGTGACTGGACTGTGTGTATATAGGTGTGTGTCTGTGGTCAGTACTCGCTGTACTGTTACTGTTAGTAAAATATAAATTGAATTTCATTTGAAAGTTAGCATCATTACCATATTTAATAAAATAATTTTAAAACCCGAATAAATGTATTTGCATAATCATCTAACTACATTCATTTATTCAGTCTCATTTAACATAAAGAACTTCCTCAACCATTTCTTAATTAATCGTGCAAATCCTGAATATCCTGAAAGTTTTCAAGAATTTGGTTAAAAATATAAGATAGCAAATAATCTGATAACAACTTTTACTTTTTCTTATCGACAATTCTTCAAGATCACTATTCATTACACGAGCCACCACTTAATGCAAAACCAGGATCTCTGCTTCTTATGTGTAATTTCATTTGCAAGGGAGGCTGAATAAAAAACGATCCATCTCATAAAATCAATTAGACTTAAGCCAATTGATATTAATCTATTTGCTTCCATTCAGAACTCCGCCAGATAGAAGTGCATCCTTGGCAACTATTAGTGAAACTCCCCATTTTCTTCATGTGCATCTTGCATTCATTTCGAAAAATTAATGAGCTTGCAAAGTTATGGAAAACTCATTTAGGCTGGAAAAGTTTGGGATCAGCAACTAGATTATGAAGCATAAAATATGCGAGAAAATGTTCTGACTTGCTGTGTTTGTATATCTTAATAAATGGCTTAATTAATTTTTCAATTAAGTTCTGAGGAGAATCTCTTAACGAATCAATCGAAAATTCTTTCAATGCTCCATGATAGGAAAATTTCTAAACATTTGCAGATACTAAATACTCAGTTTTCGTTCGGTAGGTAATATAACGATCATTAAAATTGATTCGTTAAAAAAAATGGCTCTTTATTTATATTAAAATGTTTAAAAGCAATATATTGATCCGGTTAATAAATTACTTAATATTTTATGTTGATTATTTTTACTTCATTCAGTAATAGCATTCTGAACTGAAATTCAGTTTTTTAATTACTTTAGTTATATGCCTTCTGATCAAAACTTCTAAATATTTTCAAATAGTAAATAATGATTTTTCATTTGGAAGGAGAATATAACGATAATTAAATAAGGATTCATTAAAAAAAAAGCTTCTCTTTTTAATGTATTATATAGTTAAAAGGAAAATTCGTTCAGTTAATAAACTATTTAATACTTTAATATTAATAACTTCTTCTTGATTCAGTAACTTTTTCTTGTATTTTTATAAAATTAAAATATCTTAATTGCTTTATTTTTATACCTACATGTGAAAATTTCTAAGTATTTTCAGATATTAATCACCGAATTTCCTTCGATGGGGACTATAAAGTTAATTAAATAATTATCCATTAAAAAACTGTTCTTAGATTAAAATGAGCTCTTATAATTTTAGAAGTGTTTATTTATTTATTTAAAACGAATACCATTTAGTATATTATTAAACTAATTAATATTTTAATGTCAATTTATTTTTGCTTGATTCAGTAGTAGGTTTTCTATATTTGATTGAAATCCAAAAATTTTAAATATTTTATTAATGTGCTGGAGATCAATTTTACAATCGAGGATATTTTGGAAAATTCAATTCTACGTCATAAACATGTTATTATGCATATATATATATGTACGTATTTAGTCATTATTTTTTATATGCCCTACTTTAAAAGAAGTTAAGTCCTAGAAGAGAAACTAAAGTCCAAGAAGATAAGAGTTCAATACCTTCTTGTTGTTATGGTTTTAATGCATCTGGCAATACAGAGACAGTTAATCTTTATGCCATAAACAAGGCCTGCAACACTGCTACCCAAGGGGCACGTGTAGTTTGAAGATATGCTACGGACGAGAGTAACACTACCACCACAACGCTCTACTATTATATTGGACCGTGACCTACGGTTTAAAATGGATTCCAAACCCTTACAAACGTTCATGGCACCGCCTGACTAGAACCCGAAACCTGTGGTACCGAGTGCCAGAGCACTAGCCAATCAACCATCAGGTCCCCTAGCTTCCTGTTGCAATTTTGCATAGAGTACTTTGTAAAACAAATGGAATTAAAGGAGATTGTGATGATATCTGGTATAGAGATTCGAAAAACTTGGTTGCATTTTTCCAATTTCCCATCAAACGTGCATACCACCCTCATGGATATGTACCATAAGTGTCCCATGGAGTACCAAAATGGAAAACTGCCTCTAAAAGGATAGGCAGTTATCTATTATGGTACTCCTTAAAATTCATACAAGTTTCTACAAAAAAAATGACTCACAGACTTTCTGTACCCCTTTATATAGTGATCCATAATTTTAACTTATCAATAAGTCGTAATTGGCCCCATATGGAACGAAATTAATTTTTGTAGTAAAAATAATGAAACTAAATCTTTGTTTACTAACTAATTCGTTTTAAATTTAATAAAGCTTATAATAAGTCTAATTAGCTGAGCCTTACTTGGATAAAATACTAAAAAATTAAGCAAACTATTTATAAAATGTTTATAGAAAATTACCCCATGTTAATTTATTGGAACATTCCCAATGATATAGATGCATCAAATTCAGCAAAAGCAATTCCAAAATAACTCATTAAAAATAAATTTCCAATCTTTCTTAATCCAAAATATCTATTAGGGGACATTATTGAAAAAACTGAATATATTTTTAGCAGCTCTTAAATTGAATAGATTTAAATAAATGGATTTGTTTAATGACTAGATATTCTATCAGCAAAAAGAAAAACAAAAATTATTATTTCACCCATTCTGAAAAGCATTATTATATACGTTTCAATCAATTTATTATTAATCGAATTGCTTCGCATGATATTTTGAAATCTGAAAATGGAAAGCTCATCTAAGTATATATATTGCTTCTTCTCTATTTAAATAACAGCTGTCTGTAACGTAAATGGAAGATATATCTAATTACTCGTAGCTGGAGTTTTTTATTATTTTAGCCATTAATTCATTGCTGGAGGAATGAGATTGGGAAAAGAGGAATTTATTTAAGATTGCAAATTAAAATCGATTTTTCTATCGTTGTCATCTTAAGAACTTATCGATACTTTTAATTTCGGTATTTTCGGAAAACTTTTATAATTATTTTCTGTGGTACATAAATTAACTACAGAGTGGGTGTGGATAATGTTTCAGAAATGAGGATTTAGAAATAATGGAAAAATAAGGAAATCTCAATTATTTAGTTTGAATTTTTAAATTTTCATTCGAAATATTCAATGCATTAATCGAAAAAATTTAGTATTAAAAATAAAAATATCTAATATTCAACACTTTATTTTCAAAGTAATTTTCAAACATGTATTTACTAGTTTTTAAATATAGAAAAATATTTTACATATAAATAAATTTAATCTTCTTGACTCATTTATATTTTAATCGTATTCTCATTGTAATAATATTATAAATTTTTGCTCAATTAGTTCAGCTAGTGTGTTTTACACAGACTAACAATGCCTGTTACATATTACTAAAAATGAGTGTATTTTAAAGAACAAAAAAAGTGAAATAGCCAAATAATAATATTTTTGTTATATCTCCTTCAAATTATTATATTTAACAGATTAAATTTTCATGAAATATTAATAAATGTTTTTATTAAATTATTTTAATTTGGGAATATTTTATTATAAATATTTTTTTGACTCAATTCCTTTTAATTTAAATAAATTTAAATATATTTCTTTTTATAATCAGTTGCAAACGATGGTTTCATCAATGAATTCCTGTTATGTTAGCGTAGGCGTTTAGTTATAGAAATTTTAATAACCCTTTTGCACTTTTTTTTTATTTATTTCTCCTTTCCTTTAGTCATTGGTATTTAAATATGATGTAAAATGCACAGTTTTCGAATTAATCACTAATTTTAAACGCGAAAATGTCTTGATATTTGCTGAAACTTCTTAATGAAGAAATTTATTTTAATTGTATTTATATTTTTTAACCATTTAGTAAAATAATTTAATTTACCATTTAGTAAAATAAATTTGTATGAAATGTCTATTCATTTTTTACAGAAAAATGTTTACATGTTTGTCTGTTTGTCTGTGACCTGTAAGTAGTGTCATTCTCTTCAAAATGAGAAACATAATTTTTACCTTTAGAAACCAATAAGTATATGTACAATAACTGTTTACTATAACTTCTTATTTAACTAACTTTTCTTTCTTAAACATTTCTTCCTTCGCTAAAAATATTTAACCTATTATAAGTCATTTAAATTTTTAGAAAATATTTGTAATGACTTGTTCAATTATTCATTAAATTTTCAATTATTTGGCCATTATTGAACAAAGATCATATGAATAGTTAGGTAATTAGTTATAGGTAATTTAATTTTCAATTCTAAAAATTCAATAATTATATATTTTCTTGTCTTATTATTATTTTTTATAAACCGAAATGGTGAATGTCGAAATATTGTATTCTTTTATTTAGTATTATTTACACATATTTTGCCTTAAATCTTCAACCAAGTTCGAGGTTCAAAATTTATGAGAATATTGGCCTCTTAATTTTAACATTTATTAAATTGAATCTTCCAGTTTAAAGACAATAACTTTGTTGTTTAAAACTTTAAATGATATTTTCTACATCCTGATATCAATTAGAAAAGAAAATAATCTCTATTACTATTTTAAATTTATTACTTCCACTGACATTAAGCAATAAGAAATACTAAACACTAAGCATCTGAAACTCATCGTGAGAAACCACTGAGTTAATTTATTTTCAATCAAAAATTTAGCTCAGTTTAATACTAATATACCTGAGGATATCAGATAAAATCATCGATATCAGCAAGGGGATAATAGCAGGGATGTACTTGATAAGACAGCTTTGTGTCAAATATTAAACTATCAGTAAAAACAACAACATTTTTTTTATTTCCAACGGCAGGCAATAAAATAAAAAAGAACACAAGGAACATGAAAATAACAACGAGAATAGAAGGAAATCACATAGTGACATGTTTAGCCCATAAAGGTCCTATCCTCCCAGTAACGACCATACACAGTAGAGGAAACAAGTGCAGGGCAGACAGGAAGGTGAGATGAATCCATGTCCTCTCCAAGACTGCAGAGCATGCATTTTGGGATTGGAAATATTTTCATTCGAAAAAGATGATTGGCCAAACAATAATGTCCCGTTAGGAGTCTGAAAGATGTTGCTTTGCTTAAGGAACTTTATATGGTCTGATTCTACATTTTTTACAGGTTATTAATTATCTTTAAAAACATTTAAGAATAATCAGTACAGTAACTTGTCTTTGTGGTAATTTTTGAAAAGCGTTTCATGTTTTGCATTTTAATAGACAAATGCCTTGAATTAAAGAATGTTCGTGAGAGCAGGAAAAAAAAAATGTGTTCATGTTTTAAAATGTAATTAATTACAAGTTTTCACTTCTTCTTAAACAACCATATCCAGTTAAATATTAAATAAATATTTAAATTAATCGTGATTTATATCTGTCTAATCTTGTGGTCGAATAAAGGTTGGAAAGTAATTATCTCATTTATCCCCAACCTTGCAATAGAAGCAGCCAACCAGGCCTTTATTTAAAAAAAAAACTATTTCACTTTGAGCTAAAACAGTTTTATCGCCGGTTTTACGCTTGGGAAAGTTATGCTAGGAAAAAAATTATTTAATGATTTGAAATACAATTAGTTATAAATTTTCACTTCTTCAAAAAACATTTTTTTCTAATGCAGTTGGCAATAGAAATCTTGGGCTGAAACAGTCATATCATGTTTAATATTAAATAATTATTTAAATTAACCTGTCTAATCTTGTGGTCGAATGAAGGTTGGAAAGTAATTATCTCATTTATCCCCAGCCTGGCAATGGAAGAGGCCAACCAAACTTTTATTCAAAAAAAAAAGCTGTTTCACTTTGAGCTAATACAGTTTTATCGCCAGTTTTATGCTTGTGAAAGTAGGAAAAAAATTATTTAATGATTTGTAATACAATTAATTATAATTTTTCAATACTTCTCAAGCAGTCATATCCAATTTAATATTAAATAATTATTTAAATTAATCTGTCTAATCTTGTGGTCGAATAATGGTTGGAAAGTAATTATCTCATTTATCCCCAGACTTGCACTAGAATCAGCCATCCAGGCCTTTAAATTAAAAAAGAGCTATTTCAAATTTGAGCTAAAACTGTTTTTATTGCCGGTTTTTATGTTTGTAAAAGTAGGAAAAAATGCTTGTGAAAGTAAGGAAAAAATATTTAATGATTTTAAATACAATTAATTATAATTTTTTCACTTCTTAAACAGTCATATCCAGTTTAATAATAAATAATTATTTAAATTAATCTGTCTAATCTTGTGGTCGAATGAAGGTCGGAAGTAATTATCTCATTTATCCCCAACCTTGCAATAGAAACAGCCCACCAGGCCTTTATTTAAAAAAAAAAAGGCTATTTCACTTTGAGCTAAACAGTTTTATCGCCGGTTTTATTTCCTCTTGTTTATCTTTTCTTCCAAGTTTTATTGATTGCTCCCTGGAGAGTTTCCCTTGAAGTCCAGGACTCATGCTACCACCAGTGATGAAGAACTGTGGACGAAAACAGTCGTCCGACATTGGTTCCCCCAAATGCATGGGGTTTTACATTTTTTATGTGAGAGTTAAAATGGAGGATGGAAGGAACAAAAATGCTAAGTTTGGGCACTGTACCAATTCCGGGCTTTTAATAGAATTTACGATTGCCATTTTATTGTGTTGTTTTTCATTGTTAAGGAAGATGCATTGGTTCCTGGAAAAACAGGAGCAAAATTAAAAAAGACATTGTTTTGTGGGTGGAAAGATTAATAATGTTCATGGGTGAAGGAAAAGGAGAAATAAATGGTGCTCATCATTATGTAAATTAAAATTTTGATTTATTTTTTTGTGGCAATGTTATAGTTGGGAATATTGTTTTCATTAACGTATGAAGTTTAAAAAAAACACAATTAATAAATGTCTCTTTGGTGATTTTCTATAAACTATTTGTGTATTTATATTTCTTGGAAAAATAAACAAAAATATATTACACAACAATATAATACACATCTTACTTAAATAAAGATTGTTTGTCATACAATCATAATGAATGTTCAATATATGAATGTTAAATATTCATAAATGTATGAAAATTTAAACTATTATATATTATGAATCGAAAATTCTAATAGTAAATAATATGATGAAAATATATTCTATTTTATTGAAGAATTGGAAGTATTTTTCAAACGTTGATAAATTGAAAATGTTTTGTTATCTTTTTCAAATGGTATTTAATGATTTTAAATAAATTAAAAATAATTTTTGTCATATCTTTCTGGTAAATAATTATTTAAATTAAAATCTTTAAAGGATTTATCTCATTTTATCCCCAACTTGCAACAACCAGGCCTTTATTCTAAATTTTAAAGGATTTATGATTTAAACAACAAAATTATTTTATTCAAAATACCTTTAAAAAATAGCTAAATAGTAAAATAGTTTTTAAAATAGCTACTGATAGAATTTTGGAGAGGGCTTATATAGCTACTGAAAAGTTAATATTTCTTTCATTATCCTCATTTCATAGAAATAAGGATAAGTTAAAAACATGTTTATGTAAACTTATTTATTCTTATTTTTATTATTGTATGGTAAAAAAAACTGTATACTATTGTACTAACTGGCAAAAGAGCTAGCATGCGTAGGAGTTATGACATGAGTTATTGCCGAAACGAGTTTCTAGCGTGCTTTTGTTGCCGATCAACTGCTGACGTCAGGGCCCTTGTAATGAGACCGATTCTCCTGTAGAACCTGTGGGAAGCGTCTCAGTTTGGTTGTGTAAAACGTGTTCGTGTTATTGTACGGCGGTTGTGCCTTGGCTCCATGTGGCAAATGCTGCTAATATTTTTAAATAACGCCCATACGTTAATTATATAGTACAATATAATTTTATGTTACCTGTACTAATACTAACCTGTGATTGAATGTTTGGTTTATGACAAAGACTACAATATCAATAAAAAATGCATTCAAGTAATAGAAAATAGAGGTTCTAGCATTTATATTTATCTATGACTACAACATTTTCTTACATCTACAACAGTTTTCTTTATATTAAAAGCACAGACAGAATTTCGAAATGCAGAATCTATACAGACATTTTTATAAATTTAAAAGTTTTTAAATATTTTTAAAACAAGTTATGATAACAAAACGGCAAGAGCTTCTTTTCTGCAATGGCATGATTAACCTAAAAACAAAATTCTAAAATCCTAAATTTTACTTATATATAAATTAACTCCTTCAAACCGTATTCATAACGATATTTTATTTATTTACTAAACGTCAACACCCTCTTTAAACAACAATAAGCGATAAATTAAAGCTTCAAGAATAAACGATTACCTATAGCATTGAAAAGCAAACTTGAGTGATAGTAAAAAAGAAATGCGCCTTCTTTAAGCTGATAATCGATAGCTCTAACAAAGTTAACAATGCATTTACTCTCCATTCAAATATTACTATCAAGCACTGATAATTCAATTTGGTGCAAAATGCAACAAACTTGAAAAGCACTACAATCCATGCAAAATACCTTTTAAATGTATAAAAAAAAAGCTTTGCAAGAAAAAAAAAAAATATTAAAGAATGGTATATTTTGCTTTTATGTACAAGTAATGTAAGTACTAAGATTCTTTTTTAACTGTCTTTTCCAATAACTGATTCTCTTTTTCTCTGCAAGAGCGCAATCCAGAAATTGTTTGGATGTCGGGAGAATTGAGTTCAATTACTCAGCACTTCATCCATTTAAAGGAATAAAGGACATATTCGTTTCATTTCATCGTTTTATTTTATCGTTCCATCCTACCCCCAACCCCTTAACCCCCTACCCCCACCAAACACTACAGCAGTTAGAGAAAGACGGCGGAATTTCAAAAGCGTTTAATTTTCTTCCAAATGATATTGAATTCTTTGAATAAACAATTGTCTGAAATTGAAACACTGTGAGCGGTGCTAAAATTTTTATAATGCAAGCACTAAGCAAAAAAAAAAAAAAAAAGAAATGTATGCCATTTTATTTTTTGTTATTTTTATTTTATTTTTTTATTCTTTTATCATTTGCTTCGATGAGCACGCTGCTTCTGAAAACGAAGTGGAGTATTTATTTTTAATGTTTATTTTAGAAAGGAATTCTTTTCAAACCAGTCCAGATACAGCCGATGGCTGACAAATTGGAAATCTCGCTTAAAAAGTGATCCAAGTCACGTCATTATTTTGTTGCCCTCGAACAATTTTTTTTTTAATCTGTACTTATAAGTTAAAAATGAAATTAAATAATCAAATATAAGCTAGATTCAAAGTAAGTAACATTTATATATATGGTACGTTATAAAAAATACAATAAGTTACAAAGAATTTATAAAACTTTGTTTGGGGGACCCGATGGTCTAGCGCCCGAGAATTCGACGAGTTTTAAGGATTTTTTTTTAATGAAAACATTGAACAATGTTATTCAAACTTTATAGATATATTAAAATCAATTTAACAGTATACAAAAAAAAATTATAAGTAAAAAAAAAACTTTTAAGTAGTTAAGGAGTGGCGCTGAAGTTGCCCTCCTGATAAATATGGAGCTGGGTGGTGGGTCAAGTTTTGGCTCTTTCACTTATCTGTCAACATAAACGAAAAAAAAAAAATTCTGATCAGTATGAATGTAGTTATCGCAGGAACTAGAATATAAATAAAAATTGACAAAATGATGCGTTGTTGAAATTTACATACAGAAAGCAGACAGTTTTTTCATTATTTTTTATATGTAAAAATTAAAAGCATTCAACGTAAAACTTTTTTTATTTTCATCGATATTTACTGGTGTACTGAATAACATAGTAAAAATTTGAGACGAATCGGTAGAGTAGGTTATTTTTTATTATTATTATTTTTTTTTTATTATTTTTTTTTTTTTTGCCTCACACCGTGCAAAGAAAATGCACTGAAAATGTAGTTTCGAAATAAATGAGTTCGAAGTGTAAGGTAACGATATCCTAAGTAAGTAAGCATATTCTCAGCTAAATGGGCTATCATCATCGGCGCAACAGCCCAGTGTGGGCCATGGCCGTCTACCCACTGGTAGATTTCGAGACGAGAGATGTTTTTCTTTTTTACGGGGTAAGGTTGTCAGCTCTACGCCCAACAGCCGTATGAGACCGGGGATCTGCAGCTTAAAGTGGATTCCGAACCACTACAAATATCCATGGCACCGCCGGGACTCGAACCCGAAAACCCAGGTACCGAGCGCCAGAACGCTAGCCACCACTCGGCCATTCAGGCCCAGTTTTAATAGTTTTACCATTAATTAAATTTTCAAACATTTAATTTATGTTACTACTTTACAAAATTTTAAAATTGCTTATGAAATCATAAGAAAGATATTGATTAATGAAAATTAATTACAAATCCCTGTTAATTCTTGTATAAATCTATCAATGGGCTATAGAACTTAAAGTTATACTTTCTATTAAGGATTATATAGATTAGGATTAAGAATTATAATCCTATTCATATATAATCATTAATAATATAATTTTTAAGGACTATACTTTCGAAATATCGAAAAAAAAAATTGATTTTTTGAAACCTTTAGACCACCGGATCCGCTTATAAGTTGTTACACTGAATTCTATAAATAATTTATATTTTCATGAATAATAATGTAATGAAAGCCAAATCTGATTTTTTTAAAAGTTAAATTAAATTTGTGTTAAGATTTAGTATAGTTTATTTTTAGTTTACAAAAGTCAGCATCTGGTTAATTATGTATACAATGTAAATAGAGTTTGTTTTTTTATCTGGTTTAGCTTGAGTATATATATTTTTTCCCTACCTATTTACATAAAAATAATTTTAGAAAATTCTTTTTCTAAATTTTCCTCTTCGAATTTGAAATAGTTTTCTTATTAGTTTAAAACATTTCTTTTATATATTTTATAGAGTAAAAGAAATATTAGATAAATAGTTACATTTTTCACGTTTCCGTGTTTTTAACCTTTGAGAATAAAATTGAAATTCTTTTTGAGGTTTAAATATGTTCTATATAATAAATTACAGGTATTTTTGTATTTTGTTGTTTATTAAAAATTTAAATATTTTTTTTATTGAAAGAAATTTGAAAAAGTAATAATATAATAAAAATATTTTTTAAAGAGGATGCTTTGATGTATGCGCTGTTTAATTAAAAACATGAAATTCAATCTATTTCTAATAAAATTTCTTAATACAGTTAGTAATTATTTTTTGTGAGAATTTTTCACACATATTTTTTATCACAATTATTTTTTAAAAGAAAAATTGATATATGTTTCTTAGCATAATAATTTCAATAATAAAGCATGAAAATGTTATTCTATTAAAACTCTTTTTTATTTACGTTTTATTTTCAATACGTGGCATTTTTACCTAAGTTCCTTTGCCTTAACGCCGCATTTAAGTACATTACAAGATAAATTTGAGGATAATTTATAAGTAGGAGGAGGAGGATTCGAAACCGTTTCTCAATGCCTCGACAATAGGACTTTCCACCCTTCGGATTTTTTAACATTCATTCATTGAATAGAGGGGCAAGAAGGGCCAATACTTTTTCGGTTCATTGTATTTTTTTGAGTTTTGAAATGTTTCCTTAGTTCCGAAGTCCAACGTGTTATTCTCCATGCCGCTTGACAATCTTCGTAAAAAATGACTATCAAAAAATTTCATTAAAAAATGTAATAACTAAAATAATGGGTGAGTTTTATTTTAAATATTCAAAAATTTAGAATTGACTTGCCATTTGTATTTTGCGATATAACATTCTTATAAGGCATTTATATTTTTGTACATTAAGTGATTTAGGAAACAGAAAATAGTTTAGTAAATTACTTAGTTTTCATTCATCAAAATGTAGACGTATATAAACAACCAATTTAAAAGAAAGATAGAATGTAATGTATTAAGAACCAGAATATATTACCAGAAAATATCATATGAAATATTTTTTGTCTTGAATATTTTACACTATTTACGAATATTTTACACATTTTAGATATACTTTTTTGCCTTCAAGAAATATTCTTTTCTCATTTCGATCTAACATTTTAATTCAGATAGTTAAAATACAATAACCATTACAAAGTAGGCCAGGTAATCTTAATTGCTTTTTGTCTTTAAGATGAAGACTATTTTCATAATAACATCTTTAAATGAGTATACTAAAATCAAAAATACCTATATCACATACACAATAAAAAGCAATAAATAAATATGTAATAACGCATACGCAATTTTTGTACATTTTCAAAATATATAAAATATTAAAATATTTGATATATTTGATTATTTTGATTTAATTTTACTTGTTTAAAAATGTTATTCCGACTAGAGTTTTGTGCCCTACATCCAAAAGATAAAACAAAAAAAGTTTAGGAATATTTGTCTACTATGTAATGATTATTATTTGTAATGGTTTTATAGTATTCAACTAAATGTTAATGTTAGATCGAAATTTGTTAGATGTTAGATCAAAATTGTTAGATGTTAGATCAAAATTTGTTAAATATTAGATCGAAATTCGTTAGATCAAAATTTGTAGGATGTAAAATCAAAAAAATATTTTAGATGTTAGATCAAAATTTCTTAGATGTTAGATCAAAATTTGTTAGATGTTAGATCGAAATTTGTTATATGTTAGATCGAAATTTCTTAAATGTTGGATGTTAGATCGAAATTTTGTAGATGTTGGATGTTAGATAGGAATTTGTTAGATATTTGATCAAAATTTGTTAGATGCTGAATCAAAATTTGTTAGATGTTAGATTGGAATTTATTGTTAACGTTTCACATTTTATTGTTACAACTTTTCAGAGCGAATACTGATATTGCTTATTTTGAATAACGTTGAAGGATGAATAGCTATTTTTATTGATAATCACAAATAAATGCCATTGAAAATTTTCACTTTATAAGTTTATTAGAATTCAATGACAATAAAGATAATTTTTTTAGTAGTTCGCATGTAAAGCGTAAAACCAGCGAAGCAAAGTTCAATTGATACCAATGGGGAACTTAGTAGTTATTGCTTTTAAAAACTAATCTCATAGTATGATGAAAATCATTATAACGCGTAAAAAGTCTTGCATAAAAATCTGATCTTTTCAAGAAGGGTGATTGTGTACAACATGCAAATACTGGGTAATAATTCTTGAAAGACGTTTCCTATAAACTATGAATCTCCCCCATCCATTAAAAATTCTTTGCGGTATACATATTATACGGAATATTAACTATGTTTTACGAACAATATTTTAAAGTAGGAGCATCTTTCCTAATTTCCGTCATTATCAATAGATAATAATTAAGCTAAGGCTAAAGCAGTTGAACATAATTAATTAGAATAGTTAATTATCTGCTAACATTAATTTAATCCATAATACCAACCAATATTTTAGAGCAATATATTTAGACTGCAATCAATCCTGTAGAGTCCAATGTTTATTTTAAAATTTCAAATAATTTTGTTAGAGGGAAATTAATGATAGAGCCCATATCCAAAATTATAATCTATTCATCCATCAACTGCATATATAACCGAATTTATTTTATCATAACTATTATAATAATAAATCAAGAATTATTTAAGCGATTTTATAGAAAAATATAAGATTTATATAATTAATATAATTAACATTTGTTATTGAAAATAATTTAAATACAAAATTTTGTGTGATCAACAAGAAAGGTTAAGGAGAACTAATATGAAAAATATTGATAATTAAGAAGTATTAGATCAAATATGCATATAACTGTTAATTAATGAAATATTTAGTTATTCAAAATTGATTTTTTATTAATTTCTTTTTTATTATATTCAGTTTTCTATCATTAATTTCTTTTTCAATTTCCTCATCCTATTAACAATGATGTAATGTTTTTAATCATTACAATAAATGCGTTACATATTGTATATCTCTAAGCGTATGTGTATGGTGTTTGTGCGTGGGTAAATAAAGCTGAGTTCTCAAACCTGTGCTTCAATTATCTGAACCTAACCACTAACCCAATTAAAATCTGATTACCAAACCTGCACACTACAAATTGATATAAAATGAATAGTTCTCACAAATATAAGTAAAAGCTCATTTCAGTATAATCTGCAGTATATAAGACATTTATAAGCAAAAAATAAAATACATGCATGTAATAGGTTTGTAGAAAATGTGCATAGAAATTTGAAGGTCACTCTTTTGAGAAAATTGTATTTTAACAAAAATGTTACATTAATAAAACTTTCTAGCTTCATATGCTATATTTTGAAATTTCTTGAGTACACTTCTTATCAATATTTTTACATTTTTTACTTTTATTTGAAAAAAAAATGTTTTAAATTTGCTCTACAAAAATTATCTTCTATAGAGGTGTATATTATTTCTTAACATTATTCTCAAAATCATGTTTTTAAGAAAAGTTTATGTTTTTATTAGTATAATATGAAGTGAACATACATTTTACATTTTCTGCTCTTGGAAAAATAGAACTGACAAACTTTTTCAAAAATATAATACAATTTCTATAATAAAAAAATCTAGTATATTGTTGAAAAAAGAAAATCTTGTATAAAGTGCAAACTGCAAAAAAAAAACGATTTTTAATTCTTTCTTTTTTACAAATTTTCCTCTTCCGAACTCACGAAAGCATTATCAAAGTAATGTTTGCTCAGAAACAATCTACAATATAAAAATATTATAATTTATATAGAAACACCTCAATTTATAGCCAATACATTTTCTTGAATATCTTTTAAACTATTTATAATAATTTTAGAATAATTTATAACTAAAAAGTTTTACGATATTAAAATGTCAACCACATAAATGTTTCATTATGATATAATCTAATGTTTTTATTTTTCGTAGTAATATTTAATGTTTAATAATCTTTTATAATATTTAGAGAAACTTGTAGAGAAATTTTGAACAAAAAATTGTCTTTTTATATCAAAAATTTTTATGAAAAATTGTTTTTTAGATGAGTTATGTAGAATAATTGGTTTTTTCGATGAGTTCTGAGATGTGTTTAAGAATATAATTTAAAACTGGATATCTCGTTCATTTTGTACAATTTCCATTTTACAATTGGAAATTAAATATTTGATTTTTTAAAACTACAAAACTTTTTATCGAATCTCTACAAAATATCTAAATTTATCAAACTCAATTAATTCCACAAAAATTATAGAGTTCCATAATACAAACATTTCGTGTTAGAATTTGCGATTGAAGTGACTATATCAAGAATTATATATTCAAAATCTTTAACTGAAATAAAATTACTAAGAGTATTCTTTTTTCTGTGGAAAAAATAGCTTGCAAGATTTTTTTTTAATATTATAAAAGATAATAAAATGTTTTATTCATAGAATAATTAACATTTTAATATTAAATATTAATATCTTAATTTAATAGTAAATATTTTTTTTCAAAAAATTAAGATTGTTAATGGTATTTTACTTGAAGTACATTTATGATAATATTTTTTTTTTTTTTTTTGCTTTATTCATGATAGCAGTTACATTTCCATGCAAATACGTAAAAATTTAGTTGGTTATGTAATAATTGATTAACACTTCTAGATAATTATTCAGTTAGTAAAAAATTCTTAAGCCGATGCCTTTCTGATCTTTTTTCTGACGAAAAATTGCTTTTTCGTATTAAACTATTATATACAAAAAAAAAAAAAATACAAATATATTTAATCAAAAATAAATGTTTTTTTTTTATAATAGCAGTATTTTACATGAATGTTAATAGTATTTCACTTGAAGTATATTTTGTTTTAATTTGATTGGCTTATAAATTTGATTGGCTTGATAATATTTTTTAATATTGAGGATAACATGTGCTTTTACGTGTAAGTACGTAAAAATTTAATTGGTTAAATAATAATTAATAAGCTCTTTTAAATAAACCTCTAGGAATACGAATTCTTAAACCGATTCATTTTTTCTGAAGAAAAATTTATTTGCCGTATTAAATGTTTATAAAAACACAAGTATATTTAATCTTCCAAAAGTAAGGTTTTATTTATAATAGCAGTATTTTACATCATTGTTAATGATATTTTACTTAAAAAGCATTTTATTTTCCTTTTGATTGGCTTATGATATTATTTTTTAATATCCATGATTGCATACACATTTACGTGCAAGTATGTAAAGAATTAAATTCGATAAGTAATAATTAAATCATCATCATTGGCGCAAAACCTCATAGTGGGCCAAGGCCCACTGGTAGATTTCGAAACATGAGATGTCGCCTTTTTTACAGGGTAGGGTTGTCAGGTCTATGCTCAACAGTCATATGAGACCGGGACGTACGGCTTTTAAAGTGGATTTCGAACCACTACAAATATCCATGGCCCTGCCTTGACTCGAACCCGAAACCTGTTGTACCGAGCGCCAGAGCTCTAGCCACTCGGCCATTCAGGCCCATAATAATTAAGTAGCACTATTATAGGAATAAAAAATTCTTAAACTGATGCATTTCTAATTTTTCTGGAAGAAAAATATATTTTTGGTATTAAATGCTTATAAAAAAAAAACCCACAAATATATTGAATCTACAAAAAATAAATGTCTTCTTCATAATAGCAATATTTTACATGATTGTTAACGGTATTTTACTTGAAGTACATTTTATTTTCCTTTTGATTGCCTTATGATAATATTTTTAGATATAAAATAAATAATCTCTTAGGAGTAAAAATTCTTAAACCGATACATTTCTAAGATTTTTTCAGAAGAAAATTGGTTTTTCGTTTTAAATGTTTATAAAAAACGCAAGTATATTTATTTTTCAAAACATAAATGCTTTATTTATAATAGCAGTATTTTACACGACGAACATTTTGTTTTTTGTTTGATGGGTTTTCATTCGTATATTTTTCTATATCCAAACACAGAGCTCGACTTGTGCCACTGTGTTCCGGATTTGGACTCTGTTGGAGAAGAAGAAAAAAAAAAAAAAAAGGAAAAATTTTCAATTTAAAACACAAGAGCTGCTGCTTGACTCACAACAAAAACACACCCAAAGAGAAAAAATGGCGCGCAATTTTCTCGTCAGTGCATTGTTTGGGAGGCCATCAGAACAAATAGCATCCTCGTTTACAAAGGAAAGAGGCTTGGATAAAAAAGACGTTTTCTTCCCCTCCAGTTCAAAAAAAGCAAGAAAAACAAAAAACAAAAAACTTAAGAAGTAAAAACAAACTGAAATCGCTAAAATAAACGGAGCAAAACCCACAACGGAAGCTCGGGATTTCGAACGTTTGGAAAGTAAATTCTCTGTCCTGTTCCAAAGTCAAATTTTCTTTTTTCCTAAAAAAAAAAAAAAATAAAAAATAAATAGAACTTTTGAGAAGTTTATAAAGCGCCTTAGTGAAAATGGTGATTTTCGAAATGCTGAAATGTTTATAAAGAGTAAAGTTCGGTTTGTTTTCCAACTTATAGTTACTGCATCAATGCAAGGCGAATGTTTATTTTAGTAATGGTAATTTGCTCTAACAAGCAGTTGTTCTACTATTCGCTAACAATAGCATTACTAGAACTGAAATACAATGCTTCCAATGATAAATAAAATAGATGATGTTTTTCTGTGTGTTGTCTTGGTAATTGCTTGTTCACCATTATATTTTTTATTAATTTTGTGATAGAATACAGCCAAATATTACTTTGCAGGTAGAGAATATTATTATCAGAAATTGGAACCAGACACCCTATAGACTAGATAGTTATTTTCCTATTAACTGTGGTAACATGAAAAAGGAAAACATAATCTTTTTACCAAATCTTACGAAAACTTTAAAATCTATTTTCGTTACATAATATAAAAAAAATTGTAGAATACAGAAAAACCACTAGCAAATTATGAATTTAATCCATTATGAATTTAAGTAAATATCGTATAGTAGTTGACTAAATGATGGGGAATCAAATTATAAAAAAAATCATGAGCTTTAGCAACCGAAATTGCATTCCTCTTTTTATGAGTTTATTTTCCGTGTTTGTAAAATTTATGTACAGTTTACATAAAAACAATAGATAGTTCTGCATCTGGACGATATTATAATATCTAAATTCTGGTTTTTCTAAATTCATGTTGCAAATTTTAAGCTATCTGAGTCAACATATTTCCAGTCTAATGTAAGTTTAGGCGATAACTCCGTCTTCTTTAATTTCTTGACTTATGTTAATTCATTAATTATTTATTGCATCAATGCAAGCGGATATTTGTTTTAGTAATGGTAATTTGCTCTAACAGCAGTTGTATTACTATTCACTAACAATAGCATTACTAGAACTGAAATGCAATACTTCCAATGATAAAGGAAATAGATGATATTTTTCTGTTCGTTGTCTTGGTAATTGCTTGTTCAACATTATATTTTTTATTAATTTTGTCATAGAATACAGCCAAATATTACGCTGCAGGCGTAGAATATTATTATCAGACATTGGAACCAGACACCCTAGAAAGGTATTTTTCTACTAATTATGGTAAAAAAATGTATATATTTTAACCGAATCTAACTAGAACATTAAAAATCTATTATTATTATACAGGGTGATTATAATTAAAGTCCCATTTTCAAAATGCTGTAAAAAAAAAAAAAAGAACCAATTTTCACAATGAGTTCAAATTTGAACTGAAGATACTTGAAGACGGGGAAACGGTATGGCATCAAAAAGAGTTCAAAAAAGTTCCACCGATTTTCCATCCAATTTGGTATGACCTTGTCGTGGCGGATGGGCAGCGTTCCGCCTAACACTAACAGTGTCACAGTATTCACTAACAGTGACACAACTGTTGATTTGAAAGTCATTTTTTCCATCAAAAAACCGAAACAATCAAGCACATTGAACACTTCAATTGGTTTAACGTGCAACTCATGCTAAATACGTTTTAATTTCGATTCAAAAATATTACTGGCAGCCGAATTCAATTTCTTAATGCCGCTTGCAGCGCCATCTATTATTACACTTTGGAACCTTTTTTTGTACCGTTTCCCTCTTCTTCAAGTAGCTTCAGTTCAAATTTGAACTGATTGTGACGAGTGGTTCTTTTTTTTACAACATTTTGAAAGGGGGACTTTATTTACACTCATGTCCATAAATTAAGGATAATTCAGAATCACACAGAAATTGAACTCTAAAATAAAAATTTCACCTGTAGAATCAAAACTTCTTTGGTGGGAACTATAGTGGTTTTTCTTCTTTAGAATACACGAATGCTAGAAAAAAAAAAATAAGCTATTTACCATTAAACTGTCCTTGGCATTCATAAATGGAGAAACACATATAAGTTAAAAATAAAGAAAGAAATAATCAAGTTAAATAATTTCTGAGTTTATGCTTACAGAATTTTGAATCACTAAAGTTATTCAACCCTCTTTCCTAATTTGTAGGATTTTCCAACTATAGTCACCTATGGTCTGTCGTTTATATTTTATTTTGTATGTCACAATATTGAAGGAAAATAATTCATATCTTCAGACAACTTTTTTTCTTAATAGATCCACAATTAGTTTACCAAAGTGGTGGTTCTTTTGTAAGGTTCAACAAACTCCAACTATAACTGTGGATAATCATAGATAGATATTGACATAGTATCCCCATAGAGAAACACAATTGTTTACATACGGGAAAAGATACAATGGACAATCATTCTTAAATTCTATCAATTAAATTGCGATAAGCAATTATATCCCCTTGATTATCATTCTAAATTGAGGCAGCAAATTTACGAAAGTGGTGGTTCTATTGTAAACTAGTCAACAAATTTAGCTGCAAATGTTTAGAAACATAAATGTCATTTATAGAAAATACAAACACAATACGTATTATGACATGTACTCTAAAAATATTTCAGTATAATAATTATATAAAATCGTATAAATAAAAGGCTACGTTTAGTTTAAAGGAAATTCGTATAAATCAAAATTTCATAAAGAGAACTTTCAAATTTTTATATGAAACCCGTAGTAAACTTTGAATACGTAATTTGAATGTACAATATGCGCTCAATAATCTAAAAAGCGCTAACTCAGGAGCTTCACCAAGTCATGTTTCTGGTAGTGGTCACCTGGGGAACCTATAAAATGCTCCAATCACGTCCGGAAAACACCCTTTATTCTCTCAGGATTACAGAGCTAAAATGCGTTCCACGTCGATAGATCTCATTCTAAGATTTTCAAACAAGCTCATAAAACTGATACTCAGAACGTGTTGTACTGGTAAAACATAGAAATGCTCAGTATATTTCTCTCAATAATGACTGTGACTTGTCAAATGCAATTTTAAATAACGAAACGTGTTGGTCTAGTTTTTGTTAATGCTTGTTTTATTCTAATTTTAAATCCATACATTTATTTTTTTAAATATTGCTTTTTATTTTTTAATTACTTTTTATTTATTATTTTAGGTATGTGAAATAAATATTTGCTGTTCCATAATTATTTTTATTTCTGTGTTTTAAGTGTTTATAATTGATGTTTTTTAATTTAGATAATTAATATTCTTCATTGTTAAAATAATATTTATTTAAAATACTCATATTTTAAATTCTATTACACATGCATAAATATAAAAATTATATATATATATATATATATGAGTGTGTGTTATTATGTGTCTGTGTGTGTAGCAGCATGCATGGGAGCCGAAACCAACTGGACTTTGTTGATTAAAGGAAAGACTTCTATTTATTTCAACATTCAACATGCACTAGATGTGAAAGTTTCTAAGCAGAGGGGAAAAATTATAAACTTATCGCAATAAAAATCGTCTTATAAATATCTTGCATTGGAGGAGCTGAGAACAATGAGTTGTAAATAGATTATTAAAGTGCTGTGGTTGTTACTGGAAAACTCAGAACTAAGCTTAAAAGGGGTTTGTAGCAATCGAATTTGTTAGTTATAAATAGGAATTCAGGAAAAGAAAACGGTTGCTCTTACACACACACACACATATATGTATATATAAGATAAAACCCTTTTCTTTCCATTAGCCTTCCTGATCTACAAATTATAAATAACAAATGCAAAATGTTACATTATTAGGGCCTGTGATGCGTTTTCTCATAACAAAGAGTTTTTCACCTTTTTCATAATCTAACTAACTAACTCACTGGCACTACAGCACATGCTGGACCATGGCCGTCTACCTATTGGCAAATTTCGAAACAGAAGATGTTTTCTTTTTTGCGGGGTAGAATTGTCAGCAATACGTCTAATGCTCTACACTAGTATGAGATTGTGGTCTACGGTTCAAAGAGAGGATTCCCAAACACTATATGCATCCATGCCACCGGGGGTCTCAAACCAGAAGCCTGTGGCACCAAAGGCCAGACACATGACCATCAGGACCCCCTTTACCATGATCATTCACTTAAAATTTCTATCTATATCCTTTTCATGATTTCGGACGTTTCCCAATATGTAACAATTGTAATTATTTGATTTGTGTTTGAACATTCTTTTTGATTTTTTACTCGCTCTGACTACCAAATTCTTAACAATATTTGCCTTCTTCAGTCATACATACTGCTTTCTTCTACTGTTGCTTTCCTGTTAGATCCCAACTCTTTTAACTTACTTTTAATGGCAATATAAGGGTTTAAAAGACGTATAATTATTCATTAGTCTGTTCAACGTTCAGCATGGATTTCGACTTCGTCTTCCAGAGTCCTCCGGGCTTACTATATATATATAATTACAAATAATATAATACAAAAAATATATTATACATTATACATTAAAAATTATATAATACAAAAAAAAAAAAATTAAATATTACCAGAGAGGCTAAACCTATCATTTATAAAATGAAAACAAGATTATGGATGATACTAAACTAACAACCAACAATACTACTAACAACAAACGTTAAAAAGTTCAAATAAAATAGAGAATATTAAAAATAAAAAATTCTGTTTTTATTATGCGTAAGTTGGTCTAATGTTCTGACCACCGCCCTTAATTAAAATTGTGAATGACTGAAAATTATTTGCTTATTACTTATTGTCTTAATTATTTTTTTGATTAACGATGTAGACATCAAGACTACAAATTAGAAACAATAAAAATGGTTTAACATATAATTAATTATATTTTTGCTTATCAAAAGCTATGAGTGTTTTTATATACAATTAAATAGTACTCATAAATTTCAGTACCTTAATCCTAAATACTAGTATTTGTATCTAAACTTTTTGTACAAAAATTTAAATTTAAATGTACACTCAAGAGCAAAACATTATGACCACCTCTTCACATTTTGCAATGAACTCGCTTGGATGACGTGGAAGGCACATGATCAGGTGGAAGTGGTATTTAACTGGTATTAAGTGGTGGTATTAATCCATGCCAAGGCGGGTTGAAGCTGTGTTGCCCGCCAAAGGTGGGCCAACTCGTTATTGACAGGTGGTCATAATGTTTTGGCTCTTGAGTGTATATAGTATTTTAACTGCAAGTGGTTTACAAAATTATTTCTATTGATTTAAATAGTTAAATGAATTACAACATTTTCAATCCCTTAAATTATTTAATTTTCTTATAAGAAAAATTCTTAATTTCTAATGAATGTCTTCATATTAAAACCGAAGGATAATTAACTTTAATTCATGTTATACCTACAAATCCAAAAAGTTATTCGAAATTGCACACTTACATTTTATGTAAACGACTGGCTAATATGAATACGAAAATACAAATAACACTACACAAAATACATATTAGCGTATTTATCCAATCCATTAAGCAAAAGAATTTTAAAAGAAATTTATTTCATAAGTTTCACCAAAGAACTCTTCAATTTTTGTTAACAGAAACCGAAAAGACAAAAAAAAAAATTACTCTCCAACAATTACTACCTCAGGCACACATTTCGTGATAAAATTCTTTGAAAAAACGGAAGCCCATTATTTAAAGCTAATTATAAAGAATGAATGGGACAAAATCGAATGATCTTCAACGTTTTAAAAGTAATGACACGTTCTATGCATCAATTGTTTCAAAGAATTGACACTTTGGGAAAATTATGATACGGACTTGATGGACAGTCTTTTGTAAAGTGATTTAACTCTTTTATTCTACATCCTTCATTCAGAAAACTTGAATACTTCCTCCTATCGCGTCAGCTGCATTGAATTCGTGATGGAAAATCGTTATTAGACAGGTATTAAAATTGATACTGGCTCGTCAATTTAATTGACGTATGGAGATTAATATTTTTGCTGGGTTTTTGTGTTAGGACGTTCAATCAGAAATTGTTGGATTATTAAGTGCGTTTAAAATCGATATCATTGGTTTTGTTAAATATTTGAAACGATTAATTTTAATTAGTTAATATTTAATGTGGATAGATATGAATATCAGATTCTTTTTTTTAAGTTAGAGTCATTTATTTAATTTCAAAGCAAATAAAAAATTTGGTAATAAATTTTTAATGAAATAAGTGAAATATTTTTTTATAAAATATCTTTTATCTAGATTAAAGATTGATTAAATATTTCATCTAATTTTTATGAAAGATACATTTATAGGAACAAAATACTTATTTAATGATGAAATATGAGGTTGATACATCCACTTGAGTTGCAATCAGGCAGGTCATTCCAAAATTGTTGCAATTGTTTCAACCGAGTTTTTAACTTAATGTGCACTTTGCAACGCACATCTTCAAAAGTGCATTTTAGTAATTTAATTTTGTTATTTAAAAAGTAATTTTTCCTTCTCTTTTTCAAGTCCGAAGGAATTACATGCCGACATATGAATTTAACATCTTCCAGGTAGAAATGTAAACTTTCAGCTGAGTACTAAACATGCCATTTATTACAATTAAGCTGATCGATCATGATTCAATAAAAATTTACAAAAGCAGATATAAACCAATAAAATGCTAACAATTTACAAAAATAAATTGTATAAAAATTACATCATCAGTGGCATGCGACCAAGAAAAAAGTTATATTTTAATACGTGGAAAATATATCTTGTTTGATAAACAAAAACCAAAAAAAATCAAGGCATTAATATTCAGATTTGTAAGAGCAAATAACAAAATTACTACTGCAATCACGATTTCTGCTATAAATTGCCAAGAACGCCTCTTATGGCGTTTAGGAAATGATTAGTCGAGACTTCGATTAGTAATGGCTTCGAGGCTCTTATCCGGAGGAAGTACTGCACAACCTGTGTTCCCGCTGAGAAACGTTTAGTTTCTATCAAATATATTTAGCACAACGCTGTGTATTTGTTGTCCTCACTCGGAGAGGAAGTATCTTTCGTGCACCCTGCGTGTACTTGAGTATCGGCTTTTCGGCTTAGAAGTAGAATCTTTAAATAACTATTTAATTACATGTCTTTAAATGTATTAAATAGTGTGTCTGTAGTTAATTGTATGTGTGTGGTGTTTGTAAGTATGTAAATAAAGCAATGTATTCTCAAATCTGTCTCGAGTCTCAACCTAACCCCACTCAATTATATTCCAGTGGTCCAACCTACAACACTACACTATCATATTATAAATGAAAGTTATTAATGTAATTAATTAATTAATAAGAAGTTAATTCATTAATTACATTAATAACTTTTAATAGTAGATAAAATCTAGACACTTTAATAAATGTCTATTTTTTATTGAGTCTACTTAAGTAAGCTATGAACAATATACTGACAATTGACGATTTGAGGGCATTCTCTTCTGACAGGACATTTATGAATGCATGTCCTACATTTGTGTACTCGGTAGAAATCCCAAAATACTCCCATAAGACAGCATGACAGATGATGCGAGACACTTAACATAAATTGTTACAACCGCCATCGAGTCTCCTAGCTTCTGGAATCACTTACTACAATGGACACCATGAGTGGGATCAAAACATAGTCCTATGATACACGTCACAATTGGACTACGAGTCGGGATACGAATTTATTTGAATAACTTATTGTAGAGATTAAATAAAGAGTTTCTTGTACGAATATTTTATTAAATTGAAATAAAAATTTTACTGTTCTCAAAAAAAAAAAAAAAAAAAAAACATATCGATTGTTTAAACCCTTTTTTGTCGTACAATCATGTTTTATTTTTTTCCTTTCATCAAAATTTCATATCCCCGTTATCAGATTCAAAACAAAATAAACACCGCATCTTTCTAAATTGAATTTAATACTTGCTTATTTAAATAAACGATAAAAACCAGACTTTCCTACCTATAATTCAATACATTTATTTCACAATCGGAGGTAAAAATATAACTCCTTACGTTTCTATCCGAAACTAACACCGAAAGCAAAGGAGCTTATTATTTTTATGAAAACTTCAAGAAGCTTTCTACCTCCATAAAATCCATACGCACAACCCAACCTCTTTAAAATGTTCTCCGTTGTAGAAGACATTCTTTCTCAATATGACTACTTGCTTTTCTCTTTTAGCCTTTAAGAATTTAACGGTACAATATCCCAACGGAGGTTTAACATATTGTGACCCGCGCAGTGTAGGCTCTCTCCTAGCTTTCGGAAGTACAGAATGTCATTTTCCGAGCATCGATTTTTTTGCCATTTGGAGGCTTTGTTCCGACAATGCTGTATGAATAAAAGACCATTTTTCGCTGTTATTTCTGCTACTACTTAACTCGATTATGATGCCTGAAAAAATAGTTCGGAGCAAGATATGAACACAACTGGAAATATACGTTTATGTGTATGGTATAGGTTATTTCTGGAGTGAAGCAATATTTCTTCGACCAAGTTTCTTACTTTTTGTTTTTCAGTTACTTTTTATTTTCTTTCTTAATATCGTGATCAAAATATGTTCTTTTGAATGTATCGGATTTTAAAGTCAAGATTTATTTTTTATTTTTTTTTTTTTCTGACTAAGTGACCAATAATTTTTTTTTGGCCATTATTTTATGCTAAAAAGACAGATAATTCCGGGCCGCGACAAAACATTACATTTTTGTTTTTTAGAATATATACTGCAGTATCCAAAAAGTAAGACCAATTTCCAATTTAAAAATCCCGGGGCTTATGGAATTTTAATTTTACTTATTATTTTTTGTGTGTGTGTGGGGGGGGTACTGTCCTTGACATCTGTGTGAAATTTGACGTCAAATTATTCATTAGTGTTGGAGTTACGCTTGGCTTTGTGAGACGCTAAAACTGATTCCGACGATTTTTGAAATGTCTGCATTAATTCAGCAAAGAACTTTCATTTGCTTGCAGAAACGTATAGAATGTTGCAGAAAGCATTCGGTGAGCATACCTATATAGGAAAGAAATATTTAGAAGTGGTATAAACAGTTCAAAGAAGGCAGAGAACGCGTTGAAGACGAAGAGTCCTCTGGTGACCATTAACCTCAACCGACGAAGCTCATGTCCAAAAATTAAGATTTGGTGTACATGTATACATACACATACATGTATATATATACATACCTAGAGTTATACTAATATGACTTAGGACCTCTTTTGGCTTGTAATACGTCTTGGATTCGCCAGGAAATAGAATCATAGAATGCTGATTATTGTTTGGAAGAATATTGAACCATCTTTCATAAAGATATTGAGAAAGTCCAAGAAGAGATGCCGTTGGAGGATATGGATTCCGCATTGATCGCTCTAAAATAGACCCTAACGGTTCGATGATATTAAGGTCTAGGGAATTTGTGGGCCAAGTTAGATGTTTCGCTTCATCCTCGTGCTCATCAAACCATGATTGGAGATGTCCCGTCACATGAACAGGAGCATTATCATCCTGGAAAATTCCATCTCGTGCAAGAAACAAAGTTTGCATCATAGGTGGATCGGGTCAGCTAAAAAGCCTTTCCCAGTGTTTCTTCATTTCAGGGTTACGATTGGGCCAGCAGAAAACCACTAGATGGCTGACTACTCCATGACAGATGCACCTTTATGCATCACAAGTGGAAGGAGGCAATCATGTTCATACTGTTGTGCAGGTATCCTCCAAACGTACACCCTGTTGTGATAAAAAGTGTGAAAAATGAAAAATTGATTCGTCTTCCCGTATAACTGTCTTCCACTTATTAATTGACCATTTTGACACCACTATAGACGATATTTGGTGTTAATAGATATGACAAGTGGAATGAGAATTGCTACTCTGCCATAAATGTCCTTGTAATTTATGGAGGTGCCTCCGAACTGTAATTATTACTATTATTATTAATATTACCTATAAATATTATATTATTAAATTAATGTACTATTAAACATATAAATTTATGGTTCTTAATGAGAAATTGTCGTATTTTTATTCTTAATATTTAAGAAATTTGACTATTCATATAAAATCATTGCATTTTTTAAAAACATAAACTATTAAATTGAGTTAGAAAGTCTTTATTTCTAAAATTTTATTGATAAAAGACTATCAGAAATTTAATTTTTCTAAAAAGAATTAACTTAAAAAATAATAATATAGTTATAATGTGGTTTTTTGTTTTAAAGCAAATAATTTTTTAAGTTCTACTAATGACATGCTTTGGAAAATAAATGTACTTTCTTCAGACTTACATAATCATTGTGGCAGGGCATCGCATTGATAATAAGAAATTATCTCAGCATTTCTTGGTTGAAATTCTTTCAGTTATCTCAATATGACATGTATGTGCAAACGGTTATCTCTAAAAATCCTTTCAGAAGGCATTGCGCATTTTCTTTTTTCTACGAATAGCATAACTTGTCTCCCATAATATACACTACATATCTGCGAATTTATTACAATTCTTCAGTTTATAAAGTGACAGTGGAAAATAATTTTCTTATACCTAATTTAAAATTATCTCAACATGTTTTAGAACTCTTAAATCTATTAGTAACAAATTGTTTCTTCCTGCAAATTTAAAATAGGCAATGTTTTTTTTTTTTCTTCAAAATAACCATAAAATATTTACTGAAGGGCTATTGTACTCAGATCTCGAATAATCTTAATTTAATCCTAAATCCTCTTTAATGAAATATTTATAAAACAATATAAATATGCATAATAAAAATATCAATAAGACGAGGAAGTATTTCTAATAAATATTTCATGCAATACTATGGAATAAAGCAAATTGTATTTTCTATTATTAATTTTCTATAATTAATAGTTGGAAATATTTAATTAATGATTCCACGTACTAAAATAACCTATACCAATGATGTTAGAATAATACTATAATAGTATATATCAAAATATTAATAAACAGTAATTTTAAATTCATATATATCTAAATTAATATTTCATATGATTATAAAATCCATATTATAACTAGATATTCTTAGTGCAAAAATTACAATATTTTTTTTTAATTAAAACATAGCTTTATCATTCAGAATTTATTGCTGTTAAAATAAGAATCAAATTCTTTTAATCAAGTTGCATTCACTTGATAAAAAAAAAAATTCGATTGAAAACGAAATTTCTTTATTTCGTTGCTTTAAATTATATATTATTCTTAATCGGTCTCATCGAAATAATTGATGAAATAATTGGAATTCAAAGTCCTTGAGACTATTCGTGAAAAGCATTAAGTACGTAATTTGCAACATTAACTGAAAGAAGAAAAAAAAGATATTTCTTCTCGTTTGAGATTTCAGTGCCATTTTTTTCTCGCTTCTTTCGCAAAAACAGCATTTTATGTTTTTATCTCATTATTTTTGTACGCTTTCAAGAACCAGTTTATGACATTTTTAAAAAGAATTATTTCACACGAAACATTTTAATGTTTTTTTTTATTTAAAGAAAACATCAAATATCAAGTATAAAGTGTGATTTGATTACTTCTAGAAAAAGAATTTGCCATTTTTTTTTTTTTCATAATAAAATAAGGCTTGTTTTCTTACAAAGAATTTATCTTCAATAATTTCTCTGTTTATTAAAAAATGAAACAACGGAATGAATAATATTGTAGTTTGAAAAAAATTGTGATTAAAATAACAGTTACTTAAGTAAAAATCCTTTCAAAATAACTTGAATATTTTGAAGTAGTTCTTTTTGCATATTTGCATTCTCAGCATATTTTTAACCATATTATTTTTATTTTCTTATTTTTTTCTTTTGTTTTTCATAGGAAAAATGAATCGATTTAATACCACCTATTCAACTTTAGTTTATCGTTCTTTGCAAGTTATGATTAATCGATATAACGATTATTCAGAGCGAAACATATAAAAGTTGGATTTCACCAAAAACTGAATACTGGTAGACAGCGAAATGAACTTTTTTTACCATGCTGTATGCAGGAAAGACTAAAATTTCTGAAATCTGCTTCTAAATTCAAGGTTTCTATTGGTTGAAGCGTCAACTTTCTGAATAGAATTCTTGGGTCAAGAAGTTGAAGGAAATTCAAGTTTAATTTTATGATGGCGGGTGGTGAAGATAAGACGAAAAAGAGAAAAGGCTTTTGATTGTGGTGGGTTGTAGAACATAATTTATTTTCACAAGTTCATATCATGTATAAAATGTTATGTTGTTTTGTTGTAGAAAGGTGTTGTTCAAAAGCTTAGCGGTCTGACCTTATAGCATATGTCACTAGAATTTTAGAGATATAGCAGATTCAGGAAATACAACGATTTGCTGCATTGTACCCAAAACGTACGACCTATTTTTCGAACTAATATATTAATAAATGGCATCTAGGAGATTTATTATTTCTTCATTATTTCTGAGGGAAACCATGGTTTCGAAAACAACAGATTTCAACACCATACAAGACATTTCGTTTTGTCCAGAAAAGCCAGGATTTCGAAATCAACAATAAAATTATTGCAGCCACCATGAACTGTAAAACCACTTTGTACACATCTTAAATTACCTTATGGTATTAAAAGAAAACACATCTTAACAATGGATTAATAATGTTAATGCCTTGGGGAATATCAATCTGTGCTGCTACTTTCAGTGAAACAAAAATAAATTTTACAATTCATGGACCAATTAATTTACCAATTTTTCATCATCAATCAATTTATCATCAAACAGATTAATAAATTTAATTTTATAAAAATTTTTGACAATAAATCATCCCGAAAAAACCCTAATTCTTGAAATACTAATATTATCTGTATGAATTCTTTAAACAAAAAACATTTCGTTTATTTTAGATTCTATATATTAAACACTGTCATGATAGTTATGTAGAATGTCGTTTCACATTTTCATATCATGTATAAAATGATGTTTATGTCACTAACAAATGTCATCTCATAGCATATATCCTATAACAATTTTAAATGCATAACTTCAGGAGTACGACTAGATCCATGGTACCTGAAACTTACAACCCCACTTTGGAACTAATGCATAATAAATGTCATCTGTGCGATTTTAACCATCATCTCTAATTTTTTCAAGACCAAATTTATGTGAAAAACAAAATTTCTCTTTAACACCTCTCTTATATAAAAATCGGTATTCTAAAAACTGCAGAGACGTTTTCAATGTACCCACTGTTAATTACCTTTGACTCTGCATCACAATTGTCCACGAATCAACCACTTGCTCGGCAAGGAGGTGCACTACATATTATAGAGAAGAGATATCGTATCTATAATTAACTAGCCATAACACCATTCGAAGACCTGGAGTCTTCCAGTTTTCTTTCCCCATAAAAGATCGTGCCACGGAATGTATTAATTTGTATCCATTATAGTATTATTATGTTCTTGTTCTTCCTTTTGAGGACGTTTTTTACTTGATCTCTTGGGAGTCCCACAGCTTTGAGCTATGTACTCTAGAATCAATATTGCTGCACATTCGGCTCCAAGTTTCCTTTTTATTTATAGCATAAGCACGTTTAAGCTCTGCATTAATATTATTAAGTTCAATTCTGAGTTCTTTTTGCTGTAAGAATTTTTAAGCCCCTGAAAAAGTAAGTTCATTTTTTTTTTTTAATTAAGGCTGCTGTGTGCAGGTATTAAATGAGTACAAGTTCTTAGGCCATTTAAAATTACTTGTAAGGGATGGTTTAGCACGATAAATAACTATATATAAGTGATATTCCTATTAACCTCAAGGTCATCGTTAAAGCTAAGGTTACGAAAGTCCCTTTCAAGCAATTCTATAAAAATTCTGCCAGTCTGCTTTACGAAAATCTAAAAAGCTCTCGCTAATAATAGTTCAATTGTTTACTCTATCCTCTAAGATTGGAATGTGATCACTGCCTATGTTATTTAAGACAGTTCATTGGCATTTTTTGTTTATAAACCAGCACTTACAAATGAAACTTCCAAGGCTTCAACAGAATTATAACTAAAGCAAAAAATGAGTAGGAAAGTCATCAAGAAACAAAAGTGATCATTGACTGCCTTTAAGAGATCATTACCTCTATATTTACTTTCAGAACATCCCCATAGGTAGTGTTTGGCATTGAGATCAATTAGAAAGATGCTTGTAATATGGTCAAATGAGCCCTTATTTCAAAAAAAAAAAAAATCTGGAAGACAATCTTGATTTGATGGATTTTACTTATTAAACAATTTCTAGTTTCCTTTTATTCCAATTTATCAAAATACCTTGGTTTCAAGATCTTAATTCAAAAGTTGAGATACGGTGGGTACAAAAAGTAAAGTATTTGCACACATACAGTTTTGTTTTACAATTCATAAAAATGCATTAAAAAGTACAAAAATGGGCATTTTAAAAAACACAATAACCTTATTCATCAAAAACTAATTTTTTAAAAATACAATAATACAAGTAAAAAAAATTGTGTAAAATTAAAATACCTTACGTCAAAAAAGTATTTGCACACTCAACTCAACTTTTAGAAATTTGCATTTTTTGCTAATTATTTGATATTTATCCTGTAAATAAATATACGTAAGACGACTATAAAGGAGGTAGTGTCGATACTTTATCAGTTGATTGTTGATTTCAATTTGTGATGGCACCTAAGAAATCTGAATTACCGATCTCGTTGCGAAAATTGTTTCTCTTCGTGAAATGGCCTAAGTTATCGAGAAATAGGTAAAAAAGTAAATGATGTTTGCTTTTCTACTATTCAGTACATTATAAAATGTCACAAAGAAAGAAGATCTACATCAAATAACTTGCGTTCTGGACGCCCAAATAAACTTTCACAGCGAATTAAGCGAAAAATTATAAGAGAGGCATCAAAAATCCATTTTATTAGTGCGCTAACATTAGGCAATGATATCGCTTCAACATCTGGAGTTCAAATTATGCCCAAAGTATTCGAAATGTCCTGCACGATGCACAGATTTATGGGAGATCTCCAAGGAAAAACCTTTATAAATGAACGAAACTGAAGAGACTGAATTCGCTAAGAAATATATCAATAAGCCAATTGATTTCTGGAAAATGTCATATTCTCCAACGAGTTAAGTTCAAGATATCTTTTTAAATCAGATGGCAGCAATTAGTTTGGGAGAAAGCCTTACACTGCTTTCCATACTAAAAATGTATTGCGTACAAAGTTAAACATGGAGGAGGCTCTGTTATGGTTTGGGGGTGCATGGCCAGCAAAGGAGTTGGTAGTTTGTGTTTCATTGATGGGGAATATGACAGCTCCAACCTATATTGATGTGTTGCGAGATAACTTGCCATAAAGTGCAATAAAATTGGTTATCTGTAATTCGTACTATTTTCAGGAGAGCCAATGATCCCAAGCACACTGCCAGTATAACACGAATGTGGTTGCTTTATAATGTACCCAGAAGATTTTACTCCACCACAATCCCCAGACTTAAATCCTTGGAAAATTTGTGGAATTCTTTGGATTTAAAAGTAAGAAAAAAGAAGATTTCAAGCAAATCTGCACTTGAAGAAACAAGCTCTTATTGAAGAGTGGTCAACATTGACCCTACTGTTACAGAAAATTTAAATCAATACCAGCAAGATTACAAGCAGTAATAGTGATGCTAATGGAATGCATACTAAATATTAGTTATTTGAAATTTTCTTATATTATATTTCTTTTGTATTCATGCGGGTGTGCAAATACTTTTTTGACACGAGATATTTTAATTTTGTTGCAAAAATAAATTGTTATTTTATTATTGTTATTTTTTCTGTTTAATTTAGGGGATTAAACTTATTCTACTTTTGGCAATACCAGTTTTTGTATTTCTTAATGCTTAATTTTATGATTTGCAAGCAAAAGATATGAAGTGTGCAAAGATACTTTTTTTTTACCCACTGTATGTATATTCTAGAGTGGGCCATCTCCTAATAACAGATACCAGGACACCTCCTCTTCTGTTGTACATACCACAGCAAGATGTAGGAAACCCTTTATATTCAACTGGGAGGGCAGCTCTCTAAGCGTCGTCTCCAGTAGTTCAATGATCTGTATATCATGAGATTCAGCTAAATCGGAGTCTGGTCAGCTACACCCTCACCAGCGCTAGTAGACGTACGTTGATGTGGATTGGTTTATCTTAAGGAGATCTTTGCACCATTGAAGTGAAGATATGCTGTAACATTCTCAGGTTGATCCTCCTGAATTAAAACTGTTGCGTGATTTACCTACGCGAGATTGTGCGGGGTGGCAAGAAGCTTGCGAGAGCTGGACTCATGTTAGGGGGAGCTGATGCAGCTGCATGGCTCAAGGCTGGCTTGGAAGGACCCAAGGTGAAGTCTGACTTTTCTCCTGCTTCTTGCTTTAGTTAGGCTATGCAGGACTGGCGTTACGCCTGGGGTGACCTTCCAGGCACGAGGATCAATGCATGACTGCACTCATTAACACCGTCACCACGATGAGGCAGAAAAACATAATCTGGCAGAGTAAGCTTTGGATTACTTATTACAGCCATAGCATTGCCAGCTTTTCGTGATCAGCATCATCAACAGTATAGCAATGTATG
>BPLR01005704.1:7500-56724 GCA_021605095.1 Caerostris extrusa | reverse complement strand
TTCGGTCGGTGACGGCTCCGCGAAAGCTCCGATGCGCCGCAGTCCTGAGGCCGCAGCGGAAGAGAGAGCCTCCACAAGTAAGTAAAGAAGTCGAAATCCATAACTGGTTTATTATTCTCACTGTTTTATAATTATAAATGTAATGTATATTATATTTTAATCATTACAAATATGTAACCCAAATAGTATCGTAACATTGATATTTCCTAATGGAAAAGCGTCCTGGTGCCCAAGTGGCTAGAGCTCTGGCCTTTAGTACCACATTCTTCAATGAATCCTGAAGCTTTTGGTAACACATGCTTCAGGTTCAAATCCAGTAGCATGCATGTTTGTTAGTGATTCGGAATCCACTTTAAACTGTAGATCCCGGTCTGTTTAGCCCTCGTTTGCACAAGATGACCGTAAAAGTGACAAATCAAACCAAACCTGATGGGAAAAAATAAAATATTTTTTAGAACCTTTAACTTAATTTAAACCTCGATTCCAGTGACTAGCTCTCAGTGCCGGGTTTTAGGTTCCAGTCCCTGTCATTTATGGATATTTTAGGTAATCCACTTTAAACTGGTAGGTCCGTCTAATATGACTGCAGAACTTTTGGGCCTGATATCCCAACCCCGTCAAAATATCTTTCAGCTTCCACGGAGCCAAGTCAGACTTCTACCTACGGTGCTCCATCACAACAGAAGTTGCCCCCTCCCCCTTTTCTCCTTCCTCTCTGCGAGACCAGACGGGTTCTTGGATTTGGTCTAGATAGTGCTGTGGGATAAGAAACAACAACAACAAAAACTCGACGATGTCTAACCGGAAGTTTGGCCCACCGGGGGATAACCACGATAAATCTGCAGATCGGAAAAGGTATTACATTGTATTCATATAGGAGGGGGAGGGAGGATGCGAATCTTCAGATGCTACCCCTATTCGTTCAGTGGGGATACTGTAGCATTTTTTGCCACGAGGAAAGATATAGCATTTCTGTTCCCAGGGGAATGAATGTATATTCTTTAACAAGTGCATAATAGCAACCTATCACTGACACAAATCTGACAACACATAAGGAGTATCGTGGATATTTATATTAAATGCGATTAGTGATTTGTACTAATGCGAACAACCTGTCACTCAAATCAAATATAACGTGTCTTGGATAATGATGCATCATGAATATAGCGATTTTCTGTTCGACCTTTCCATGTCGAAACAATTACAGAAAGAACATGGACTACGCCATGAGTTGTCGCATCGTGATTGGTGATAGACCATGGGCTGAGGAAGTATCCATTCCAATGAGAAGTGAGGGAAGATGACCCCATTCCCTCCTCTTGACGGATTTTCTTAGAGGGAGGTTATTAGAAGAAGAAAAAATAAATAAAGACTGTTATGCTTCGAGTCGACAATAAGTGTTGTTTTTCTCTTTTTTTCTGAAAGTAATTGAATAGGCCAGAGATTTGCCTGTTTACAAAGTATCGCGCACCTTTAAGTGTTCCCATGAAAGTGACCCTCTTCTTGAAGTCGTTATAGGTCTAGAAAAGGCCGAGACATTACAATGCGCTCAATCTGTAACAGTCCCTTCCCTCTGGATAACAAAAGATTTTCTAATAATCGAGAGTAATTTGAAGTCTATGTGTCCGGCATTTTGAGTTTGTTTTTCTTAACTTCACACATAAATCGATGATATACTAGTTTCCTTCGGCCTCATTTGCCTTGGAACTCACATATTGCTACTTTAACAAAAAACAGTTATTACTGAAGTAACTTTTTTTTTACTTAACTATTATTTACAAAATAGTTAAGTAAGAAAGTTAACAATAAACAATCTAAGACGATGGTTCTCAAACTGTAAAGAGCGTTACCAAAAAGTGTATTAAAAAATGAATAAAAATAAAACATTATTATTCTTTTTCACCTCACGAACTTTGCCGTTATGTTGCAACTTGAGTATATGTGACCTGCGAATTTTTGTTCATCTCTGTTTTAAGTTGACAAAAATTGCAATCAATAGTTACAAAATAAAAAATGACTGTAACCAAAAAAATTGAAGAGTCATTGATATAAGAAAACTGCTATTTTTTTTTTTTTTTTTTTTTTTTTAATCGTTAGTATTCTAAGAAGTTTTAATCACTAAAGAAATGTTGATGTTTTTGAATTCCGTATGACCTAAGTTATGCATGATTAGATTGGCAGAGATTTAGTAGATTGTTTTACCGAGAAGGTATCATAGTAGATAGCCTGCTACAATTCACCCACAATGTGCTACCGTAATTTGAACGGACATCTTCAGAAGGTTGCTTTTGGGATTTCTACCTTTCTCCCATCGGGTCCAACGGATGGACATTCAAGTCTAGAGATTTATCGTGCTAATCACAGACATAGATATGGAAGCTTTTCGTTCAACTTCGCATGTCGAGTTTTGAACTAAGCACTTTTTGTGTGGGAATCCAACGCCAACGATGGATAAAGGCCTAGATTTCTTCGGACATCTTAGAAAATAGAAATAAGAAAAGTAGATTAGTATTTAAATAAAATTCATGTCATTATTTGTTTTAATACTTTTATGTAATTTGGGATTTTCGAAATAAATATTTGAAAAGCACAATGTCTTTAAAAAAACTGCCTTTTGATATTGTGCCACATAAAGAGCTGCAATGGACCGCGGGTAGGCAGTTCTGACATAAAAATGAATAGAAAATTCTCTATTAATAAAAAATAACAGAAAAATATTTAAATGGAAATATTAATGAATGCATTACTAAAAGTAAAAACAAATTATAATGAAAATAACTCAATTAAAATTATTGTGCAAGAAACGGAATATTCCTTAGTCGAAATTGCCTAATAAAAGCATAACAACCATGCAAATTTCTGAATTTTTAACTCATTATATAAAGACAATATAGAAAATTCCTTCTGCTATTATCAAAAATGAATTATAAGTATTTAAATGATTGTTTTTAAAAATGTAATTTTGAAAGAGTTATTATAATGGATACGTTTTTTTTTTTTTTATTTAATGGCTTATTGCGATCCTTAAGTTCATAGTGCCTTTCCAGATTTCCGTATTTTTATAAAATAAATGAAAGATTTAGAACTCATTTCTATAAGAAAATAAAAAGACTCTTTTTATATGTTTAATAAAAACAAATTAACCCTTAAAAGATAATCTATACCATCAATTAATAAGAATGTAACATCTGGAACAAACATTTTAAATAATTATAATCATGCAAATAATGATATATACACACACATATTTCTTCTTCTTCATTGGCGCATTAGTCTCATGTTGGGCCAAGGCCGTCTGCCTACTAACAAAAGGCAAAGGTTATGTATTTGTGGAGTGCCTGGGGACAGGATCCCCCTATCTCCATATGCATAATTTCGAGACAGGAGTTAACGTTGTTAGTCTCTGCACCCTACAGTCTTATGAGACCGGAACTTACAGTTTGAAGTGGATTCCGAACCACTGCAAACATCCCTGGCACTGGACTCGAATACGAAGTCTGTGGCGCTGAGAACCAGCCACTCGGCCATCAGGCCCCACATATATAGGTATGTTTGTGGGTATATATATATAGCCCGTGCAAATTGATAAATCGGAATAAAAATTCATCGTTAGTGGGTGTTTGTGAAATACATTATCAAATTTATGAAAGCTTTTCTTTCATGTTAATATTCAAATAAGTATTTCACCTATTAAAAAAAAAAGGAAAAAAAAAAAAAAAAATGCTTTCTTTAGGCGTGGGAATAAGTCTAATGAAAAGAGCTTTGAAAGACCATTTTCTTAAATGAAATTAAAGGAGAAACGTGATGCCTGTTTCGAGAACGATGCATATATTATATACACACATAAAGAGATAGAAAAAAGTGTTAGTGATTTATGGACCGCGCACCTGTTTTGGTGAACAGTTAGACAGAGAAGAATTCAGAGGAAGTGTTGTGAGTGGCAGCCACGGGCGCCGTTCTACAGTTAACGTTGACGGATAAAGAACTGCCTTACTTTCGTGTAGAGTACCGTTGTAACGTTGATTTTATCTTCTGACGTGCCTTCAGATAATTGGTATAACTTTTCAAAGTTTCTTAACATACAGGTTTTCAAGTGTCCTCAAACGGAAAATTTAATTGATTCAAGCGTGAAAAGATTGAAAGTCAATTACTAAGTTTCCCCGTCCAGTTTACTCCAGCCAGGGAGTACATTATGTTCAGAAAGACAGCTCCAAAAATTGAGGCGGACAAAAATACGATGGAGTTTATGATGCAGAAGTCTCTCCTAGCAGTGCATTGTATTAGAACACATCGTGGCATTTGTAAATATTATTTTGTATTGTGATGTTTATATTCAAATTGGATGATCTTACTAGTCAATTACCTAAAAACCCGAAAAGATAACTATTATACTGAAAAAGTAAACACTATTTCTAAACATACAATTGGATAAATTATAATTGTTGTGCGATTGTTTCTAAAATTGGCGTGTTGTATAAATTCGTGTCAAACAGAAAACTATTATTAAAAAAAAAAAAAAAAAAAAAAAAAAAAAAAAAAAAAAAAAAAAAAAAAAAAAAAACCTTTATTTTATAACTGGGACAAATGCAACATGTCCAAGAGTTATTAAACATATTATAAAAAGAATAATTAGAATAGATAGAAATAAAATGTCTTTAATAACTTTTGTAATTTCAAATATTAATAAATTTAAATGCGAAATCACTTCATTGCTCGTAGAACATATATGCTTTACTCGATTTTAAGCATATTGAGAAGTATTGGTATGATGTAATCTGTAATCCTTAATCTGTATTGGGAAATTTGGTTTGCCGCCTACGGTCATTTTGTGCACACTTTGGGCTAAATAGACAGTTACAGTTTAACGTGGATTCCGAACCACTCACAAACGTCCATGCCACAACATGGTGTTGGCATGCTACATACATAACGTCCATGCCATGAAGCCTGTGGTACTAAAGGTCAGGTATTGACAAGAACAGATTTGACTGTATATTGGATTTTTTCACTTGAAATAATGCGAAAGATTGTGCCTATCACACTTGTCTATCACCTATCTATCACATACCAATCACGACAGCTATTAATTCCGCAGATGTTTGCTAATACACGGTGTAATGTGGAGTATCACTTGGGCGTGTTACGAGCAACTAAGAGATGGCACAACGAAATTTATAGTTGCATTATAAGTCATTTTATTTTTCTCTCTCTCTTTATTTTTTTTATTGGTATATTTTTGTAAAGTGTCCTATAATGTTTGGATTCCAGTATGTTTATTAAAAGTATAATTGACCAAAAGTAGCAAAATAAATATTACCTGTGTTTTCTTTTATGCCACTTCTTAACGTAACAAAACGTGAATGTTTAATATTAATTTTGTTTTTCTTTGAAAAATATTCTAATTTCCTTAGCTTTTTAGCAGTATTTTTAACCTTATGCTCTAATTTTCAAAAATTTCATTTTTGCTTGTTTACTTTTAATTTATAAGGTGGCACTTTTTTTTTTTTATGAAAGAATTTTAAAAACCTGTTTTAAGAATGCTGCGTTTTAGACAGAATTTATGCCAACTGCATTTGTGAGAAATTGTCGTAACTAATAGAAATATAATTATACGAAAATTGTTTGTAAAAGCTATGCAGTTTGCGTTTTAATGTAAAACAAAAGTTCCAAATGCACAATGATAAATATCAATATTATAATTATGAGTAATTTTCACGGGTGAAATCCTTACGAAACCAATTAGTTCTATTTTAGTTGTTCAATATTCTCCCTAAATGTTATTTTTAATTTGGCAACGTTTTTCATTGGACCCCTTTTGACTTCCAAAAAAAAAAAAAGTTTGATTTGAATAATGAATATAGTGTGCATGAATATTCAAATGAGTATTCATTGAAAAAAAGAATGATACTCTTTCTGAACTGGGCTCGATATAACCTTGGAAGTGATTTTGCATGCCGCGCTCTATATTATTATTTTGATTAATACTATAGGTGACACACTAATTAGATCATATAACGGACACACTAACTAATCTTGGAAATTTTGAGAATAATTTCATTCCGAATGTATAGTAATTATAATATGCGTTGCTTATTTTATGTAAATATTTTATTTTATATTAGTTTGAATAAAATGGATCGAATTTAAATGCTAAATTAATTAATTAATTTTAACTCGAATTTAATTCTAAATTAAAAATTCCTAAATATATTTTTTTAAACTGAAATATTATAAAATTTTGGATTAATTATTGGATTGAGATAATATAGAACACACACACTTACATATTTATATATATATATAATATACAAATCTATAGTGTATTAATATGACATTATTTATACATTTGGAAAAAGAACGTCTTTTGTTGGATCGATCTTTACATTATTAACAAAAAACAAAAATTACTTGATAGATGATGAATAAATTGAAAAGATTGTCGAAAGAGTAATATCCAGGGATTACTATGATAGTTCGTTGGGTAATAAAGGATAATCGTCTTATTCATTTTTGAGCGCTATAATAGTTTGTATATGATAAGGATTTCAATTATAATTTTAAAAAATTACTATTATTGTTTAGGTATATTTAAACACACAATTGTCATTCAAAAGGAAACAAAAATGCGAAAGAGTTTATTATTAGTTCTCATGATGACTATATAATTAAAAAAACCTATAATTTTTTTATTTAAAATTATCAGTTATATTCATCAGTAACGTTTAAATTCAGAGATTTATTAAAAAAATTTTTTAAAGATAAATAAAACTATAATTCCAACAATGTTTTAAAGTTTGTTAATGACAAACTGAAATTTAATTAAACAATTGCATTTTTAAAGCTTGTATTAGCACCACTCATTAACTTTTATGCTTAATAGTTCCTTTTCTAAATGGGAAACGATTATAAACGTGAGATATTTTAATATTATATTTTATTTATTTAGAGAGATATTTTAATAATATATTTTATTTTTAGAGAATTATTTTAATATTATATTTAATTATATTTTTTTAAAGCTTGTATTTGCGCCACTCAATAACTTTTATGCGTAATTATTCCATTTCTGAATGAAAAACGATTATAAACGTGGGATATTTTAATAATATATTTTATTTTTTTAGAAACATATTATAATATTATATTTAATTATGTTTTTTTAAAGCTTGTATTTGTACACTCTGACTTTTATGCTTAATAATTCCATTTCTAAATGAAAAACAATTATAAACGTAAGATATTTTAATTTTATATTTTATTTTTAAAGAGATATTTTAATATTATATTTAATTAAATTTTTTTAAAGCTTGTATTTGCATTATTGATTAAATTTATGCTTAATAGTTCCATTTTTAAATGGGTTACGATTATGAACGTGAGATATTTTAATATTATATTTTATTTTTAGAGAGATATTTTAATATTATATTTAATTATATTTTTTAAAAAGCTTGCATTTGCACTACTCAATAACTTTTATGCTTAATAGTTCCATTTTAAATGGAACATGATTACGTACGTAAATTATTTTAATTTTATAATTTATTAATTAATATATAAAAAATGTAATTCTAGTGTCTCGAACTTAACGACGCGCGTAATACGCAAACAAAAAGGATAGTCACTCGTTGGCGAGAAATAAATAATGAATGAGATAAACGACCAACAGGCGTAGAAATGTTTTTTTAATTTCTTCATGTTCTTGTGTACCCCCCTTTGTGTGCTTGTTGGTGTTGAGTGACGTAATAGGCTCCAAAATATTTCCTGTCTCTTTCATATATGGCTAGCAAAGGCTTGCTGACGGAAATGCTTCGTACCGTGACGTAATACCGTTTTTTTTTTAATGCGGATTTCTTAAAATTACTGCAATTAAATAAAGTTTTCGAAAGATATCTTTGCTTCCCACTCTATCTATACATTAATCATGATTAAAAGAATGATAAATAAACTATGATTAAAGAAAACATTATTTGTGTTTCATCTATAAGCACAATTACGAAAATTAAATCTGATATGAACAATGTAAAATATTTAAAAATGGCCAAGAAAATATTTATATATCCGTTTTTTCCTTGTATCTATGTAGAATAAAAACATTATTGAACTATAATATAATATTCATATTAACAATATTATTCAATATTACAATAAACATGATTATTCATGTTAAACAACATCATTCAATATTATAATAAACATTATTATTCATGTTAAACAATATTGTTCAGTATTACAATAAACATTATTATTCATGTTAAACATAATAAACAACAACAATAATAATAATAATAAGCAATATTATTCAATACTACAATAAACATTATTATTCATGTTAAACAATATTGTTCAATATTACAATAAACATTATTATTCGTGTTAAACAATATTGTTGAGTATTACAATAAGCATTATTATTCATGTTAAACAATATTGTTCAATATTACAATCAGCATTATTATTCTTTAAACAATGTCAAAAAATGATTCCATTTACCCATTTTGAGAACTTTCCTGATAATTTCATTACGGTACATCTACATCATTTTCTGCTGATGTTTACTGACAATTTTTCCCAACGGAAACTGGGGCATATTTCATCAATAGCGGTAAAAATTTATAAGAAATGCATAGATATATCTATAAAATTTCTACTTGACTGCTTACTTTATAAATCTGCCATTGATGCTTCTTCGAGTTTCATCATCATTTGAGGTTGTCTATATTGGTACTTGGTACCAATCAATTTTAAGCGAACACTCTCAGAAGTTGAATCTATGGTTTTACATCCAATCCAGTCCTAAGGTGCCCATGGACTCTGGGATTTTCAATAGAGCTTTCCGTAAATGAATCAATTCTTTCTGATTCAGAAACTCTTGGATTGTATTCGTCCAGTTTGTATTTTTCGAAATACAATTGTATTTATCAAAATATAAACAGAGAAAATTTGGAAAATGAATGTGAATTTATGCATTTTATATTCTGTAAAAAAATCCCATTTATTACGCACTACAAAGCTGTTAAGATCATCTTACCTAAATAGAAAGTTAAAAATTATTGTATACATGGTTATTATCAGACCAAGTGTTTTGTATGGCTCTGAGGCATGGACTATGAGAAAGTGTGATGAAGAGTTGCTGAGAGTATGGGAAAGAAAGATTTTGGAGCAGTATATGAAAATGACGAAATGAGAATTAGAACAAATAAAGGAACATATAAGGAATTAGATATTATTACGGAGATAAGGAGAAGGAGAATTCTGTGGCTGGGTCTCGTAGAGAGAATGGAATTTGATAGAACAATAAGAAGACTCCTTAAGGAAAACCCCAGCGGATCTAGACCCAAAAGAAGACCAAGAATTAGATGGGGAGATCAAATCGAGGAGGACTTGAAGACACTCAGTATCAGTGACTGGAAATAAAGGGCAACTAGTCATGTGGAATGGCAAAAAAATCTTGAAGGAGATCAGGGCCTTCAAGGGCTGTAGCACCAATGATGATAATGATGATGATGATGTTCTGTAAAATAAGTGTGATTTTTTTAACAAATAAAAGTTAATAACATAGAAAGATTGAAATATTCGTTTTAAAGTAATAATCTATGAATTCTTAACCTTTTTAATTTCACCAATTTCTCTTCTTGTGTAAAATGAATGCCACGGAATAAATGTAATATTGATGAATGTTCTATAAAATGAATGAATGAATGTTTTGTAAAATGAACGAATGTTTTGTAAAATGAATGAATGTTTTGTAAAATGAATGAATGAATGCTCTATAAAATGAATGAATGAATGTTCTGTAAAATAAATGTGATTTTTAAACAAATACGGAATAAATGTAATGTTGATGAATTATTCGTTTTTAAGTAATAATTTATGAAGGAATTAACAATAAAAGTTAATAACAGAGAAATATTGAATTATTCTTTTTAAGTAATAATCTATGGTTTCTTAACCTTTTTCATTTTCAGGTCCTCTTTGTGTGTAAAATGAATGCCACGGAATCTACTCATAAAATAATATTTTTAAATGGGCAATTTATTTATATTAAAAACAATTAACAAAAAATATAAAACAATAACATAAAGTTTTCCAATTACTTTAAAAAGTTCGGGATGTTTTTATTCGAATATTATAACTGTAACTGTGTTGCGTACGTTAAGTTAACATGAAGTAATATCATTTTTCATTGTACGAAATTAACTGATTGAACATGGTTCAAATTTTTTGACGTCTCACTAATCGGAAAATAAGAAACTCTGAAATGAGGAAATAATTGTTGGTGTGTTTGTAGAGAGAGTTCATAATGAATTTTGGATGTGCGTTTTTATTCCCTCCACGTATAGTATATGTTTTTATCCTATTGTTTTAACTAGCAAATTATCTCGTGTTGTCTTACAAATGTTGTGCCTTTAGGTTGCACAAAATCTTGCTTAAACTGTGTGACTATTTGTGAGCCCTATAGTATTCATACCAAGACCAAAAAAATTCTATACTTATATGCTTGTTGCTGGTATTTCATATATTGCATAACATTGTTACGTGATAGAAAATAATCTGTTTGTTTGTATTGATAATCACAAATGCAATTTATAATATTATAATTTTTTGCATTCATTTATATGAGAAATGCCAAAGAAAATAAAGACACTGATTTTTTTTCCTTTTCATGCTCAACGAACCCATAGTAAGAATCGCTGTTAGGATTTGCAGTTTGATCTATGACTAAAAACATTATGGTTACGCAATATCTAGTTAAAAATATTTCCAAAATTGCAAATTGGATTTGAAAAGTGTCAAAATGTCAAGTATCTTATAACTTGCTTAAAATTGTTACGCGATAGAAAACAATCTATTTGCTAATACTGATAATCACAAATGCAATTTATAATATTATTATTTTTTTTGCTTGCATTCATATGAGAAAGACCAAAGAAAATAAAACCACAGATTTTTTCTCCTCATGCGCGATGAACCCTGTTAGAACTTGCAGTTTGATCTATGACTGAAAACATTATGGTTATGCAGTAGTTAGTTTAAAACATTTCCAAAATTGGAAGTTGAAAGACACTTGTGTCAAAATGTCATACTTCTGTTAGACAGCAGTTAAGTTCTGCTGGTGCCTTTTACCTCCCTCTCTTGTCTCAGTACTCCCGTCTAATGTGCATCCTGTGTTGGCGACATGGTTCAGTTGCACTCCTGATGGATGGGCCCGGCTAAACGCGCAACCCAAACACTGAACCCCGCACCTCGTCCTCTGCACTTTCGAGATTCTTTCTTTCGAATTCTTTCCCTTACGCGTGTATAGCAGTGAAGTGTTTATTTATTAATTTATTCTCCTTTTTAGAATCATTACTTAAAATTCCTGATTGTAGTTTTGCATATGTTTATCTGCAATTTATTTTTCAACAAAGTTGTGCATAGTGACATGAACTGTAGATTCAACATTATCCAGAGTGCACTACCGAGAATCCTACTGCTCATGAGACATGAAGGAAATAATCCCTTCAAGTAGGGTTTGAAAGTATAGCTGTCCCATATTTGTGTGTTGTATTGGAAAAAACCAGGATATTTTATTTCTTTTAACCAGTTTAAACGCTGAAGCCGAATGCATAACATGTTGTCACAATCATTTTTCAGTGCACTCGTTTAATTTTTAAAAAAAAAAATGATTGTAGGGTATGTTATGATTAGAGATTTTGTCTCCTTGTACTCTATCTAGTTCGAGTTGTATTGGAGAAAACTAGGATAATTTCTTTTAACCAATTTAAACGTTGAAGCCGAATGTATAACATGTTGTCACAAATGTTTTTCAGTGTACGCGTTTAATTTTTAAAATATTGATTGAAGTGTACGTTATGATTGGAGTTTTTGTCTTCTTGTATTCTATCTAGTTCGTGTGGTATTGGAGAAAACCAGGATAATTTCATTTAACCAGTTTAAACTTCGATGCAGAATACATAACACGTAGTGTACGTTATGTTTAGCGTTTTTGCCTTCTTGTACTCTAGCTAGTTTTAGCTACTGAAGACGAATAATATATATTGAAACAAAATATGATCACTTTCTGTTGTAGAACTTTATTAATTCTTAACTTTTTTTTTAACGGATTATTATTCAATGTTGTATAACAGATTATGGAGTAGATTATTGGATTATGAAGTGTTATGAATCTTGAATTCAATTATAAAATTCCCAAAAGGACTTAAAATTTAGCTTAATAAATCCAACTGATTTTTCATTATTTCATAATGTTTTATTTATTCATCAATTTAGTATTGGATTTGTTGCGCTTAATTGGCCTGGTAGATAATTCGTTGAGTTTTCATACTAGAGTAACTTGATTTGAAATTCAGCTAGCGAAGCCGAACTAAAAACTGCTATATTATGCTGTGAATAGACACAATAAATATATAGGCTGGAATATTCTTTTGCAGGGTTCAAAGAAAAAAATGAGAACCTCTAGATGTCACACTTGGTGTGTTTGCTAAGGGCCCCAAAAGTGTTGTTCTAAATTGCCATGGGCCGAAAAAGTCCATCCATCCTCTGTGCTTACATTGGAAACCCTCTTGCATAATGAATCTGACTCACTTAAGTGCATACGATCATTACCACTGGATATATATATTGACTTTCATGGCAAAACTGGCAGATATCATAATAGGGCTGTTACTGTACTTCATCCATTAGTGGGAAAAGAGAAAAATTGTCATTTTGATGTATTTTTTAAGGAAAACTGATTCATATTTGTAACACATATTGGAAAAAATCCACACAGCTAGCTCGACGATGACAAAACTATCCTTTTTAATTGGTTTAAAACTCATCTAATTGAAAATCTATTTTCGAATTGCTTTATTCTACTTCCTCGTGGTGTATTAACTGATTAAACCGTATTGGTTATTAAGGAATAATCTACGGACCTTGTAAGTAAATTTATTATGGTTATTGTGTAGAAAAAAAAAAAAGAGGGTGATAATTTCTTAAAAAAGAATGCTGGAATTTTGACATTTAATGCTGTAAGGATTATTTCTTTAATATTTAAATTATTATTCAACAATTTTTCTTAAAGGTTATTGTTCATTTGATGTAAAATCATATAATTATAAACATTAAAAGGGATAATTAAATAAATTAAACATAAAATTAATTAATTACCTTAAATTAGAAGATAGTATTATAGTAATTTTTTTTGTCCATGCAATATTTTTAAAAATTTCTATATGGATTTAGAGTTTACAACTTTCATCTCATAAAGTAATTTAAAAAAAAAAAAAATATTTGTCCTTTTCTTGCAATATGTTTATAAATTTTAAGATAACCCTGGATTCATTTTACTTCTTTCAAAGCACCATTTGTATTTATTGAATAATTTTTTCCTAAAAAACGGGCTTTTATATTCGTTTATATTTTAATGTGAATAAATTTTGCCTTATTTTAAATATTTTTAATTAAATTTACATTTCCAATATTTTGCGTAATTAATTGAATGTGTATTATATAACGTAATTCAATGAAATAGACAACGAAATGTATAAACTCTTTAATGACCGCTAATCAATTCATAGAGGTCTGATGGCCGAGTGGCTAGCACTCTGGCACTCGGTGCTGCAGGTTACAAAAATATTGTGGCGCATTAGCGGATTAGTAATTTTGGCCTAATTTTAGAGTAATAATGATTAATATCGTTGTTAAAAAGCTATATTTTTCTGAATTAGCAAAACAAATTTGCACATAATTTGGTGTTAAAGTAAAAAAATTTAGTTTAAAAACAATTCAGGAATGATATTTTTGCAAAATAGGGATATTTGGGTCTGATCGCCGAGTGAATAGCTCTTGGTACTACAGGTTTCGGGTTCGAGTGCTGGCGAGGGCATGGATGTTGTAATGGTTCGGAATCCACTTTAAACCGTAGGTCCCTGTCTCATATGACTGTAAAGAGCTTCACGGATCTAAGTGAGATTTCTACCTACGGGTGCTCCATCACAACAGAAGCTGCCCCCTTTTCCCTTCAACCAGGAGTCCATACGGGTTCGTGGGCTTGATCTAGATGTCTAACAAGTAACAACAATAGTGGTTCAGAATCCATTTAAACTGTAGGTCCCGGTCTAATCTGACTGTTGAGCGGAGGGCTGACAACCTTATCCCGTAAAAATAAAACTCCTGTTTTGGAATCTGTCAGTAGCCAGACGGCCTTGATTCACTATGGGACTGTTGCACCAATGAAGAAGAAGAATAAATTTATAAATAAACACGCAGAAAAAAAAAAAAAAAAAAAGTTTGAAAAGCTACAGCTTTTATTTCTCTTATTCAGAATTTATAGTTCAGTCAATATTAAATTTAACAGTTTCATGTTTTGTTTGGAGATGTTTCACATTCACATTGTTAATATCCATTTTGTGTTTAGATTTCAATTTTTAAGTGTAATTCTTTTCATAATAAACAGTAATAGGCATCCAATAGTAGTAAATGCAAATGTATCCAATAGGCATCCATATTAAAGCATCCAGTAGGCATCCATATCAGTAATAGGCATCTAATTGGAGTAGAAAATCTTATCAATTTCTTTCTGTTTGACGAGAATGAGGGTGACATATTCACAATGTCGAGTGTATTTTTTCGTACCATAATCGCGCTATAAGTGCACTAAAATGTTTCTTGATATGAGAACGAGCAGTTTTAAAGCGAATTCCTTCAACTCCTTTTCTCCCTCAATATCCTCAACCATTCATCTCTTTCAGAAATTACGCATCAGATGTCTTTCAAGAAGAGGACATTTTTAGGAAAAGGATCAAGTTTAAAAAAAAAAAAATTGCAATCTCTTTCTGTCTTTCTTTTTTTTTGCAACAACCTGATTTTCGAAAGAGTTTTTGTATTTCAGAAATTCAGCTAAGCGCTTTAAAATGCCTCCTTCGTTCATTTTAAGTACAAAGATTGCCTTATCCAGAGATTAATTACGCGTTCAGGGTCAGATGACCCCTCTTGTGACGCCCACTGCATCCCCCTCCCTCCCCGTGGGTATGCACGAGTGGACTTTTCTGAGCACCTCCTCCCTCTCTTCTGATGAGACTTTTTCTCCGTCGGCCGCATTTGGCTATTTATTGCCCTTTCTTTTATTTAATTTAAACATTTTTTTTTCCGAAGGAATAAACACGAAATTAAACAAGAAAAATTTTATTAACCATATGGTGGTGATAATGAATTTAATAATTTAAAATATAAACATAACACATACAGATAGTAAATATGAGTGATGATTTTCGAATTTCGATGAATGGGAAAGAATAAAAATTGTAACAATTAAATTAATTAATCGTAATATTAATAAGAATGTAATAGTGACTTTTCTTTTTTAAATAAAAAGAAATGCATTATTATATTCCTTGTAATAAATTAGAAAACAAATTTTTAATTAAATGAATTAAACGTTAATAAATTAAATAAATGTAAAGAGAATAACATGAATCGTTTTTTTTTTTTCATTTGTTCAGCAAAATACAAGGAAACAAAAATTAAATTTTTTATTAATTTTTGTTAAAAATTAGATTATTTGCATAATATGTTACCATTGTTTGTTTCCTTGAATTTTATGGATTTTATATTGATTTTGAATTTTTTAAAATTTTATTGATTTGTTTCTGTTAATTTTACAGATTTTACACACACACACACACACACACACACACACACACACACACACACACACACACACACACACACACACACACACACACACACACACACACACACACACACACACACACACACACACACACACACACATATTGTATAGTCCCTCCATTTTATTTATAAAGAGAGAGATTATACACACACACACACACATATGTATATATATATATATATGTGTGTGTGTGTGTTGTATAATCTCTCTCTCTCTTTATAAATAAAATGGGAGGGGCTATACAATTATAAAAAGATGAAAAGGCGAATGCTGTTATTCATTAGTTAAACCAAACCTATTACGATTCAAAAGGGGTGATAGTTTATTCTTATATATGCTTACTTTTTCTGTAGATTTTGTCATATATGTATATGTGTGTGTAAAAAAATCACCAGGAAATGTTACAACACAAGACAAGAATTTATCTACGTGTCTCGTGTAACCTTCCCCCCTTTCCCTTTTTTTTTCTTTTTCTTTTTTTTTTTTTTTTTAATATCGGGGGGGATTCATGTACTGCTTGAACAGCCTTGGTGAGGGTAGGACGATTGGGGATAACTGCCCAGCATTTGCTTGTCATATGGGAACCCCCTGCCCTCCTGAAATATGATACCAATGAATCTAGCTCGTCCGGGGGCTCAGATACTAATATATAAACTCGTCGATGGTAGTGCACACTCGCAACTGGTGAAATTGAATACAGATTTCCTACGTCAATACTGGGTGCGACGCCAATTGGCTAGCGTTTCTGGCCTTTGGTACCACAGGCTTCAGGTTCAAATCCTGACAGGTTGCATGGATGTTTGGGAATGATTCGGAATCCACGTTAAACTATAGGTCCCGGTCTAATTAACCCAAAGTGTGCACAAAGTGACCGTAGAGCGACAAACAAAACCAAAACGTCAATACTTGAATGAACATGATAAATCTGTTGACCGTAATGTCCCGTTGGTCACAAGATGTAGAGGAGAAAAGTGTCAACTCTTCCATATTATCCCTGAATACACCTTAAATAGCTCATCTGCTTCACTGTATTGGTGAATAACGGCACTCAAAATCTCGCATTGAAAACAGCATAATCAGATTACTAATCAATAAGATTCCGCCATTGAAATGTAATTCGATTTGCCTGCAGTTATTATTGACAAATTTTAACAATAAATTAGCAGAATTAGCATGTAAATTTAATTTACTAGGTCGTACATATTAAAAGTATAAATATTCAATAATAACATGCATTTAAAAAATAAAATACAATTTAAAATTATCAATATGTGATTAAACTAGTTTAATATTTAATAAAAAAAATGGACTCATTGGATAGAAGTATTCTTTTCAAAGTCTAATAACTAATAAATATAAGAATAAAAGTAAACAAATGTAAACTAACAATGACTATTCATAAAGTGATATTAATGGGCTAGTGAAATATATATATTAAGAAAAGGTCTGTCTGGCAATCGTAAATTGACATAAATCTGAGTTAGGTTTGTTTGTTTGAGAGCAATTAATTAGCAGTATGCATGGAATAACTTACTTTAAAGTTTAATTTGTTATATATCTATGCAAGTCAAAAATTGTAACAACAGTAATATATAGGTGTTTAAAGAATGGGTTGCTAATTTAGATTTTAATTTTCTATTCAATCAGAATTTTAAATTTTGAAATCATTTTCTCATAAAAATGATAGTACCATAAAGTTTCAACTATACAGTTGAGATTTAATATTCGATAAAAAGCTAGATAGTAATTCTAATTGATATATATTTTTCTTTTTCTATTGCAAACTAAGCTCCAAAAGCAAACAGTTCTTCTCGTGGCTTTCATTAGAGTAAATCCTTTGGTTTGATTTGACGCTCTACGGTCATTTTGATTGCACGCTGTAGGCTAATTAGACTGAGACCTACAGTTTAATCTGGATTCCAAACCACCAACAAGCATCCATACCACCGCTATGATTCGAACCTGAAGCTTGTGATATGAAAGGCCAGAGCGCTAGCCAATTGGCCACCAGACGGTTCTCAAGTTCAATCTTCTTTTAAAGAAGTTCTTAAGTTCTTTCTTCTTTAAAAAAGAAGATTGAACTTATGGATTGTTACTGTATGTTTCCTAGATAATCTACTTCTTAGTTGTAGTTTTTCGCATTGTATCTTATAAGATACGCAATTGCTGAATGGTTATCCTTAAAGTCTTCTTGGAAGACATTACTCTCCAATGCCTTAACGTGACATGGTAACAGGGTACTCTTTGCTTGTTATAAAATTTTATTGCAATTTCACTGTTATGAGTGGCGTCAAAAAATGTTAAAAAACAGGGCTTTTAAAAAAATCATATAGATGCCGAAAAGTTGAAGTAAATAAGTTTTTTATACACCAATTAAATACACTGTTTTTGTCATTGCTAATTAAACTTAGCATTTATTCAATTCGTTCTATTAGCTCACACTCTCCCTATATATATCTTGTTCAAATTTTCAATCGTTCATTAAATACTTTCTATTCATCCATTCAAGTTCAAATACATTTTTTTTGAACTTGTAGTGGTGACACTTGATGTTAACACAGTTTTTTCAAATATTAATTCAGAAATTAAATTTAATTAATTAATTTTAGTTTTTTTACATTTAAGTTGCATATATTTGCCAATAGATGGCGCCAGATAAACTTAAAAAATGAATAAAAATTATTTATAAAGAACTTTTGGAATATAGTGAAAAAAAGTAGGAATTGACTTTAATTTTTTTTTTTTTTTTTTTTTATATTACTTGTTTATGTATGCTAACAGACTTCATGCTCTAGTACAGGAATTTCAAACTACGGCCCGCGGGCCAAATCCGGCCCGCCAGTGTCATCAATCCGGCCCGCGACAGCGAATAGCTTATTGTTACTGTAATAAGTTGGATAAAAAAACACGGAATAATAATAACTCGGTTTTATTGACTTGCTAGGTAAAGCGTAAAGACAAGCATAATATGTAGAAAATGTAACTTAAGCATAACAACTAACAAATAATTGAAATGAATCTCATTAATATTATAAACCAGTGAACATCCCGCTGTCACCCTCGGTAGTTATGTTGGGGTAAAGAGTGCCGCATACGTATGTATATCGAGGTTTGGAATGTATATATCCTGAATCAAACATGTGATTTTTATCCTGAAAATCCCTCAGGAACGGAAAAGCTAAATTAACGCGAATGAAACCGCAGGGTATCCACTTGTAAAAAAAATACTAATGAGATTTATGTAATTGTGATTTTTCACTGACAATAGTGGATCAATTTTTACTTGTACCAATTATTAAAAGACATTTAAGATGCTCATCGGTTAACTTAGATCTGTAAACATTCTTTGTGTACTTCATTTTGGAGAATGAAGCGAATTCAACAAGCGTATGCTCGCTGAAGGCGCGTACTCGGCGACTAGTCTAGAAATTATAGATAATGGCAGAAAAATTAAAACGGTTTTGGCCCTTGGTACTTACTGGAGTTAATAGTATGGCCATAAGGCTGGAAAGTTTGGAGACCCCTGCTCTAGTACAAATGAAACTATAAAAATACAATTTTTAAGAAATAACTAGACATAAGGTTTCCTGGACCAATTATTGCTTTTTTTTCATAATAAGTTCATCTTTTTTATATATATTTTATGAAAGTACATTTATACATCTTTTTGATAGACGTTAATCATTAGTATAACTACTAACAATTATCCTAAAATGCTTTGTTTATACGCCCATCATTGACTATCCAGGAGTTCATTCAAGACATTTTTTTTTTCCCTTTGTAGTTCTTATCATCATGTTTTATTTTCTCTTTTTGTGTAAGTGTGGTAATAATTTCACAATCTTTTGTAATGCAGAAGGTCAATGTCGTGCACCAAATATATTTTGTGTTTATTAAATGAAATTAATGCATTGCTCGTTGCACGGATTTGAGGTTTGGTTTGGTGATTTTCTGCACACTTTAGAATAATTAGACCGGTACCTACAGTTTGCGATTCCAGAACCATTCACAAACACCCATGCCACCGCCAGGGATTCGAACCTGAAGCATGCAGTATCAACGACCAGAGCGCTAGCCAATTGGCCATCAGGTTGCAAGGATTTAAGGAGTTAATATATCTTATAACTCTATAATTATCACGCGGATTTTTTTTTTCCATTTGGATCTATTTTATGTGTATATGAATCGTAACCGTAATTTGCGAAAAAAATTTTAATTAGTTTTTTTAAGAAAAAAAAAAATAAATAAATAAAAAAAAGCTGTACAATTTTAAAATAACATCATTGCTTAACTTTAATATTGAAAACTTTTTATTTTTGAAAATCGATTTTTTTAAATAGAAAATTTAATAAATTTGTATAGATCTTTATTAAAAATAAATTTGTATAGATATTTTTTTTTTTTTTTCTGAAATACAATTTATCAAAGAAAATTAGAATAATATATTTGTGCTAGGGTGGATAAAATAGCTTTTCAAAAGTCTTTATATCTCAGAACACAGTTTTTAAATTGCAATGAAAGATATATTTAAATATATAGTATTTGATGAGTTTTTCTTAAAAAAGGGCGAAATTATTTTAATAAAAGTTTTTATTTTTTCCAAAGATATTATTATTATTATTTTACTGTTTTGGCTTGAATATTTACATACCATTTGCTTCATAGAAAAAAAAAACTCACTCATCTTAAAACACAATCATGGGTTCCGCCCTAGAATATATGCATACGTTTTTAACGAGCAGAAAAATAACAACATTGGCGATCATTTGGCGACCTGGCTTACATTCCAATAACCCTGTAGCGCGGAATCGGAATATCGAGCGACTGACTCTGTCGTTCTTTCAAAATCGACCCAAACGCAAGCAAACTAGGTGCGACGGGTTTTTCGCACCGGTAAAATAAGAGCATGGAAATTAATGTGACTCATTCGCATCATCATTGTTAGTTTGTTACTCTTACCTGCCGAACAGAGGGTGTATTGGTTGTCTCACGGAAGAAGATCGTATTCGATTTTGGCACGCTTGCAGAAATACTAAAACACTTGTTCGGTAGATGTGTGATCAAATCGCTCTGAAAAAAGGGAATCCTATACGGTAGAATGCTAAGTGTGAAGTGTTTTTCCAAGTGTAGGCGGTGCTCTTGTGTTCTGGAATGTGTTGTACCGGTGATTTTCGCTTGATGATTGCAGCAGTAAGTGTTGATTTTTTTTTGCTACTTGTTTGTTTGATTGTTTTTTTGTTGTTGATGTTTTTTAATGTGAGAAGTGTATGGTTGGAGTAGTGAAAAGTGTAGCACTTAAAAGTAGTAGCATTCTTGTTCTGAATACGATGCCTTACTCTTTTCATGGTAGTTTTAAATAGTTATGTTAATTTAGTGGGATGCTATCCAATTTAGGCAAATTCATGTAAGCATGTTTTGTATATTAGTAGCGTAAGTTTTTTGTTAGTTAATGCTATTGTTAGTTTTGTTAATGCTAAAAGTATATTTTTTTTAAAGATTTCTGAATTATTTTATTTCATTGCAATGTATTATGAATAAATTAAACCAAAAGCAAAGAAAAAAATTAGTTCGTAACTAAATCGGTCATGATGTTTTAATGATGATCATGAGTTCAATATAGAAAATTGTAACTTAAGTAATTTAGTAAACAATTTAGACTGCTTTTAGATTATGCATTTACATATAAATTGTCGGTTAATTTTTTAGCAATTTTCTTTTCTTATAATGGATAACACACAAACACTATATATATAATGTTCAATTTTGAGTAAAAATTATAATTGAGAAAAAATGTATCCTGTTAAAAAAATTCAAATAAAATAGTTGAGTTATGCATGTATTGTTGAGTTAGGTATTGCAGATTATTTCCTTTAAAAAATTAAAAAAACCCCACTTGTTTACTAAATTAATTTTTTATCTTATAATGGTGAATTAAAATAAGATCAAAGTAAAATGAAAAATTTTACCTTCTTATTAAAGATTCAAATTGCCTGGAATTCAAGGTCTATTTAGTCATTGAAAAAATTGTATGCAGTTACTTTAAAAATTCATTTTGATTATCAAAATGCTTGAAAAAGATTTAAAAAAAAAAAATATTATACAAAGCGCGCGAAAAGATCAACGGTACGAGAGAAAAAAACACCAACAACAAAAAGAAAAACCTTACATAATTCTTCCTCTGTTTTTCTGGAGATAGTGTGACCTTATTGATCTTGTCTCGTGGGAATTTCTCTCTCTCTCCCTCCTTTCTATCGAGCGAAATGTTTTGGATAGAATACTGGAAGAAAATTCAACACAAGACTGATTTTGTTATTGCGTTTATTTATTATTTTTACTTCGAAAGGAATTATCAGTTAAATTTAATCAGAGATCAGTTACTATTTTGACGAATTCATATTTATTTAATCTCATTCTAGCCAGCAGTGCTTATTAAAAGTTCATCTAATTATGTGTATATTGCTTTTCAGGAGTGTAGGTTGTTTTAAAGAAAGAAGAAAAAAGTAAAATCGTGGGATTTTGTTAGTATAATCATTCATTTGATTACTAACGTTCAATTAAAAATGTCATTCATTTGATTACTAACGTTTCATTTGATTAAAAAAAAATGTCGTTCATTTGATTACTAACGTTCAATTAAAAATGTCGTTCATTTGATTACTAACGTTCAATTAAAAATGTCGTTCATTTGATTACTAGCGTTCAATTAAAAATGTCGTTCATTTGATTACTAGCATTCAATTAAAAATGTCGTTCATTTGCCTACTAGCATTCAATTAAAAATGTCGTTCATTTGATACTAGCATTCAATTAAAATGTCGTTCATTTGATTACTAATATTCATTAAAATGATGTTCATTTGATTTTGAGCATTCAATTAAAATGTCGTTCATTTGATTTCTAAGCATTCAATTAAAAGATGTCGTTCATTTGATTTCGAGCATTCAATTAAAAATTTCGTTCATTTGATTTCGAGCATTCAATTAAAAATGTCGTTCATTTGATTTCGAGCATTCAATTAAAAATGTCGTTCATTTGATTTCGAGCATTCAATTAAAAATGTCGTTCATTTGATTTCGAGCATTCAATTAAAAATGTCGTTCATTTGATTACAAGCATTCAATTAAAAATGTCGTTCATTTGATTACAAGCATTCAATTAAAATGTCGTTCATTTGATTACAAGCATTCAATTAAAAATGTCGTTCATTTGATTTCAAGCATTCAATTAAAATGCCGTTCATTTGATTACTAATATTCATTAAAAGATGTCGTTCATTTGATTACAAGCATTCAATTAAAAATGTCGTTCAATTTGATTACTAATATTCATTAAAAGATGTCGTTCATTTGATTACGAGCATTCAATTAAAAATGTCGTTCATTTGATTACTAGCATGCAGTTAAAAGTGTCATTCATTTGATTACTAGCATGCAATTAAAAATGTCATTCATTTGTTTACTAAACATTCCATTAAAAATGTCATTCATTTGTTTACTAACATTCAATTAAATATGTCATTCATTTGATTACTAACATTAAATAATTTGTGTTAAAAGTTTTCAATGCATGCTTTGCTGCCTTTATTTAATTCATGTTTTGCCTTTGACTAAAATGTTAAAGGATATAGTGACAAGCTGCTTTTATTTTTTCACACCCGCTATTGTGTAATCTCCGTAATTTGAATAAAGGATGTTGTCTGGAGTTTGAATAGTTGAATGGAATTAGAATGACTATTACGCAAATTTCATGCGAAGGCCGGGCGTCTTGGAAGAAATAACAGCTGTGGAAATTTATCAAATAGCTATAAGGATAGCTTGAAATTTGTTTGTTTTTTAAATTTACTATAATTTTTTTTTTTTTTTTCCTTAAACTTAATTTCGTAACTATTGTGTACAAAAGTGACGATTTAAAAAAATTTCTACAATTTTTTTTTTTACAATTACAAGTACAATTTTTTTTTCCCTCTAAATAAATAATAATGGCAACTAAAATCACAGCAAGCGATAATAAACAAATAACAGCAAATTAAAATAAAAATGGCAACTTTCAAAATTTTAATCAAAAGAATATTTCCATATTCTTTAAAAACAATTTTGAAAGTTGCCATTTTTATTTTAGATTTGATTGAATTGACATTTACAGATACTGTTTTTAATACTTTTAAGCGAATTATTTTCTTTTAAATTTTTAGAAGAGAGGAGTTTAAATTAGTTTAGTTACTGAATAAATTGAAATTTATCAGATTATTTGTATTTTGTTCATGCGAGAACTTTACTTTTTTTTTTAATATTTTGATGAAGACGATAACATTAAAAAAAAATAAATATTAAGTAAGTATATTTTCTAACCTGATGTATTCATTAGAAGATACCCGTACTCGTGTCCTAGTATAAAATAAAATATTTGACGTTTTTTTAAAGTTGAAATAAAATCAATGACATATCACCAACTATACTAAATCAATCAAATCAAAATGTGGCTATAAATACCAGTTTAATAAGACTGTTTTGTGTGAAATTTTTTGACATGGTACTATAATTTTAACATTCTTTAAAGACTAGCATTATATTTCAATTCTCTATGTTCTTCATTTTTATTACAAGATTTTTACGATGTTTAAAGTTGTTTTTTGTCCAAAAGAATTTTTCCAGAAGGTTATAAATTTTTAACAACAATATTTATGGTTTAAACCACATTTACAGCTCTGTCCAGATAAGATTCGTAATTTACGACCCTAATCTAGTCCGAAAACAAGATTAACGCAATCTGTTTTATTTATTCTTTACGCAACGAATATATTATTTATCCTCTTAATTTCAGTATTGCTCAATAAAAGCCCTTTAATTCTATTGAGTCCCTTGGGAGCTATTTTCTCTTGTATAAATCAATCTATTCCCAGTCTGCAGTCTGTGATTAACTGCAGATCACACAGAAAATGATTAGCGTCATGGTCTGGTTTTTTTTTTTTTTTTTTTTTTTTATTCATTCGATTTATTTTATCAGATCTTGCTCACATTTGTCCATCGTCACTCTATCATTACTGGAATAAGTGCTTATACAGTAGCCATTGTCGTTATTAACCACATAAGCGTTTTTTGGCGATTTTTTTCCTCTCTAGTTTCTAATGAGATTATATTACTCGTATTATTGTAGGTTTTCAGTTTGGGACAATAGTTTCCGACTGTGACGAGTTCATTTGTGGATTTGGGTAACCGCCTAATTATTGACGAAGTGCTTGCCTAATTTCGTTGGGTGAGTTGTGGTGAAATCGCCCACACACCAGACACTGGGTCATAGGATCCAGTTATTGATTTTTGGTGATTCTGAAGAAGTCTGGCTAAAAAGTGTAACTTACTTTAAATCTGAGCTTTTAAGAAAATTTATGATATTCATTTATTTGAACGTGTTGAAAAGTAGTGGAAATATACTTCATTTATGAACAGTTGATATTTAAAATTAATTTATTTCATTCTTATTTTTAAATTTTTTATTTATTTTACAAATGCCGAGCATTGGTGTCTAAGCCATTCGTTTATGGGCTCTGAAGTACTTTTCATTCATGTCCTCATACCTAGAAAGTGCATTTTAAATTAAAATTATTCCAATTTCTCAACAATAGTTATTAAGTGAAATATTTATTTAGGAAAAGTTAAATTTTTAATCTTTTTCAATAAAATTTTAAGAAATATCGGTTAGATTAATTAAATGTCTCCAGTGAAAGCGTAATAATTGTGTGCAGTTTAGGTTTGATGGTGGTTGCAACGATCACTGCTTTAAAAAAAAAAAGAGTAGAATTGGAGTATATTGTGACACTTTTCATTGACAGTCAAACTACTTCTTGACGTTTTCCAGATTTTTCTAATACAACATTCAAATAAGGGCAACTGTCGTTTGAAAGTCCCAGATGAAAGACATTAACTTGTAAATATTATCACTTCGAAGAGGTTGATTAATTACTAAACATTGTTACCGAATCTAACCTATCTCTACATAGCAAATTGCTTATTTACATGTATTACATGCGTCCCATGATCACTTATGCAAGTCTTGTTTGGAGCTCTGCAGCAAAAAAGTAACTTGGAAATCATCCAAAGACTTGAAAACAAAATACTTCGGATGATTACCAATTCACCTTGGTGCTTCAGTAATCAGTATATTACGCAATCGCTTAACTTTCCAAGCATTCGCCAATTTATACTTAAAATTTCTACAATCATCTTCCTCACACTTGCAATTCTGTTGTAAATTCTCTTCCTAGGTATGATATTTCTTTGTTTAAAAATAGATAAAGACCGTGCATTCTTCTTAACATATAATACGTTGTTTTTCTCCTCATTCCTTCTCCTGAAGTGCCATTAATTACTACGAGCCCCCACCTGATGGTGGGTCTCCTTCTAATCTTATAATTTCTTCTCATTTCATATATATATATATATTTATATATATATATATATATATATATATATATATATATATATATATTTCAACTTACTCTTAGTTTGTTTCATTACCTTTCTCGTCTATTTTTTTATTAATTATATATTTATAGATATAAAATGTGTGACATAATATTTCAATGGGTTTTGACCTAAAGCAACGCTTCTCCAACATCAAGGGGGCCTGACGGGCGAGTGAGTAGCGCTCGGTACCACATGTTTCTGTTTCGAGTCCCGGCAGTGCCATGGATATTTGTAGTGGTTCGGAATCCACTTTTTAAACTGTAGATCCCGGTCTGTTTAGCCTTCGTGTGCACAAGATGACCGTAGAGCGACAAACCAAACCAATCTCTAACATCAAAACATCTATCTCTAACATACAAAATCTCTAACATCGTGTGGCAGCTTCGCAGCCAAAATATTTACTTTAAACCACCCAGAACTTCTCTTATTATCAAAAGCATTTTCTTTTAGTTACAACTTTCAAATAAATTATTAATCATTTCTAGATTTGTATTAAATTAATTAATTGATTGTAAATCTTCATGAAAAACAAGTAATATAAAAAAAAAAATTTTTTAAGTCAATTCCTACTTTTTTTCACTATATTGTAGAAAGTCCTTTTATAAATCATTTTCATTCATTTTTTAAGTTTATCTGGCACCATCTATTGGTAGATACATGAAACTTAAATTAAAAAAAAAAAAATAATAATAATTAATTAAATTTAATGAATGAATTAATATTTGAAAAACTGTATTAACTTCAAGTGTCATCCACTACAAGTTAAAAAAAAATGTATTTGAACATGAGTGGATGAATGAAAAGTATTTTATGAACGATTGAAAATTTGAACAAGATATATATAGGGAGAGTGTGAGCTAATAGAATGAATTGAAATAACTTAAACATGCTTATTATCTTATGACGATTGAGCTTAAAATCTTACCAAATTAACTATCTTGTAAAGAATATTCCTTTTTAGGGGTTGTCTTTATAATAATTTATAATTTAGCAGTATACTTCAAACTTTTTTTCCAGTAGTTATATTCCTTGTCATTTTGGCTGTTGTTTTTATTTCAATTATGATTCCGGCGTGAGTAATCTCACTTTTTATAAACGAGTAATTCTCAATTGCTCATTTCCCGCTGCTGGACGAGGAGGTTGAAGACTTTTCTTAGAACGCGTAGCTATAGACGTAACAACTGGTGTAAATTTTCATAAAAGAGGCGAGAGCCTTATTATATCGCACGTAACTCATCAACCATATTTTATTCCAGAACATATAAGCCTGCTTTCCATTGTTGCTGTGATGACTTTCAACCATAAAAATGAAATAAAAGCATTTCTTCCATTGAATAAATTCACTGGTATAAAAATCATTGCTGGAATAATAAGAATAATAGATATTTGTTGTTGATTAGATAAGAATTAAAAATAAGTATCGATGTCTCTTCCTGGTAAAGGAAATAAAACGTCATTTAAAACATATACCATCCGTTACTGTGGACAGAGATAAGTTTTATCGATTTTATTTTTAAATTTTTATTGTAGGAAGACTTGCAAATTCATTTTTCATGTACTGAATAATAAACAGTTGATAAAAGTTGACAAATATGTATATAAGTTAGTACTTAGTTCAGAAATTAAATCACAAATAGAATTAAATACTTATTGGACAATTTTGCTTTATAAATTAGAAAATGCTTTAATTAACGAAGTGAATTTTGTTTTAACGCGAATTAACTCTTAACTTATTGTGTACTTCATAATGTAAGTAAAATATCCTTATTTCATTGCTACTGCTTCTTCTTTTCAGTAACCATAAAATAAAATTTTATTTTAAGAATGCCGTTTATTTTTTCATACACGCCTTTATTATGTCGTTTAATCCTCCTTTAAATCCATGAACTATTATGTATCTGAAATTATAGTAAGAGACTATGCAAGTGCCACATAAAGGGAAAAAAAAATTATGTAATAATACTATGTTACTACGCAATCCTTATTAGTTACTATGCTATGTAATACTATTATGCAATGCAATGCAATACAATACAATACTACTATGCTATCTACATTATGCAATCCGCATACTATGTTACTATGCATTCCTAATTAATTACTATGCTATGCACTATGCAATACTATTATACAATGTAATACAATATTACTATGTTATCTACACTATGCAATCTAATTAGTTACTATGCTAAGCACTACTATTATACAATGGAATGCAATACTACTATGCTCTGTACACCATGCAATCTGCATACTATCTTACTATGCAATCCTAATTAGTTACTACGCTATGCACTACTATGCAATCGTAAATAGCAATTTCATTGCTACATTTTACAGTAATAATATCATCTAACTTACACTTACTTATTTACTTAAGTTACAGAGAGATTTATTATTCTATTAATTATTTATCACCGTGGTTAATGATGTACATAAACATGTCAAATCTTGTTGAAATTCTTTATATATTTGGAAGTAGTTAAGATTATTTACATTCATAGCTCAGATTGTGTAAAGGAGTGTTCTAAAGAATCCCCCACCCTGTATTTTTGAGCTCTTTTTTTTTGGCTTCTTTCAATCACGCTCAATACAGCGATGCCATTTCCGTCTATTGTGGGCATTGCATGCCGTAAGGGTCCATATATCACACTAAACCGATTGTAACACGCACTCTTGTAGAACACGACGAACCATTCATTTCCAGGAGCTGTTAGACATGCTTGAGTGAGAGCGTTTGGAGGAAGTTAACTCGATTGGACCATATCTTCATTCATCGAGTCAACTTCTCAATTCGATGGACAGAAACAATCTATATATGTATAATGACGCAGAGCATGCTTGTGTCGAATGTAATTCAATTACAAAATTTTAATGCCCGATTTTTAATAATGCATTTTTGCGTCATTATATTTATAGTGAAAAAAATTATTACTGATATGCAAAAAGAATAAAAATTCATTGAAAATTACTTCAGTTGCGTCTGTTGTTGATTTCGATCCGAAATACAACTGGGCAGGGGAAAATAATTATCATTAAAGATGAAAAATGCAATGTTTTGTTAACGTTTGTTTAACGTTAACAATGTTGCGGTTTCAAAATCCACTTTAAACTGTAAGTCCCGATCTTAATGAGTCCAGAGTGTGCACGAAATTACCGTAGAGCGAAAATCAAACGTTAACAATGTTAATATTTTGTTTAACGTTGTTAATCAACAGAAATTAAAAAAAATTAAAAAATTACTTTTATTAATGGGAGTTTTAAAACTAAAAAAATTTTTTTCATAAAGTTGTTTATTATTTAACATCATTTTTAATTTCGTAAGTGTACATCAGAGCACATTCACTGCTGATCGCATGAATTTTATTTATGATTTAGAAATGACAAGTCCATTCGATAAAGGTCATGGCGGAATGACTCATACTAGCATTTGACCTGAGAGTTCTCTCTAATAAAACTTAAAAATGGATTTTCTCTAATAAAACATGTTCGCGAAATGGATGAACATGGCTCTGGCCTTTTGGTACCACAGGCTTCAGGTTCGAATCCCGGCGGTGGCATGGATGTTTGTTACTGATTTGCGATCCACATTAAACTGTGGTCCCGAAATTGCCCAAAGTGTGAAAAAATGACCGTAGAGGGACAAACCAAACCAAATCTCACACGCCATGTTCACGGTCTGATGTCCAAATGACTATCTCTCTGGCCTTTGGTACCACAGGCTTCAGGTTCGAATCCTGGCTGTGGCATGGCGTTTGTGAGTGGTTCAGAATCAATGTTAAGCTGTACGTCCCGGTCTATTTAACCTAAAGTGTGCAGAAAATGATCGCAGAGCAACAAACCAAACCTCACCTTCCATGTTAGTGTAGCAAGTCTTTTTGTGTGTGTGTGTGTGTGTGTGTGTGGCACCCTAGTTATCGTAGAATCCGTTTTAGAATTTCGCCATATTATGACAGGATAACTAATAGTTTCACTCGCTGAGTTAGTAAAATACTACTAATAATAATAAAATTATATTAGTGCCCATATATCCAATTTCAATAAACTATTGTCAACTACTGATTGAGAAAATTATTGCTTTGTTATATATTGAAACTTTTATTTTTATTTCGATAGTAAAAATGCTAAACCAATTTCATCTTATGAAACTTCTATTGTGAAATTTTTTTTTTATTTAAATTTAATTTCAGACATTAAATTAAATTTCAGTTCCTTTTGTTTTATTTTCTCCATGAAATTAATATTTAAAATAAACATTTGTGTTTCATTTACTTCAAAGGTTTCATTATATTGGGTTCATTTTACATTTTCTAATTGTCTTCGAAAATTGGTCGTTCCAAAATAAACAAGGTGAACATTTATTGTTCTTTCAAATACAAAATACCAGTTCATATTTCAAATATGAAATACCAGTTCGAGTTTTGATCTTGATTTCAATTATTACTTAAAAGAAATGCTGCATCGAATGTTGTTTTTTGACATTAATAATTGCGTATCATTTATATATCTTGCAAATCATGCATTTTTAATCAGACTTTTGTGATTGAATTTTCATGCTATTCAGTTGAATGAAATTGAAAAATTAAGAAATAAAAATTGATGTTTTTCTAAAATTTTTTTACGTAAATAAATAAATAATTAAAAAAAATCATTTTGGCTGATTATCTTGAATAGTTATCAAAACCCGTATATTATCGTACTTCATATTTGATGCACTATTAACCATAATATTGAATCATTTAAAATCAAGTTGAATATAAGCTTTACACATTTTGTAGTTTTTTTTTTTTATTCTTGAGATTTTTTGGATATAGCAAAATATTTCATTAAATGAAGCTTGGTTTACTTATTCTATAAAATAGTTGCATTGAAAAAGATTATCATTATAATATTTTATAAAACTAGAATTTTTAATTTTTATGAACGTTTATGTAGCACATTTTGCCAGTATAAAGTCCTGACAATGTTTTATTTGTTTGAAAGATTTTAGTTGCTAAAATCTCAAATAAATAAATAAATAATCAAATAATAATTAACAATAATAATTTTGAAATTTAAAAAAATTCCTTATTTTTCATAAGGGAAGGGGGAGTCGATATGTTTAGAGGTTTTTTAATATAAAGCTCAAAACAAAGTGTAAATTTAATTTTTAAAATTATATTTATACAGTAAAAGTTTCCATTAACTTCAGAACAAATAATCCAAAATAGAAAAACTCTTATTTTATTATATTTTTCAATTTTTTCTTTATATCAGGGATATATAGACCGTGGCCTGTTACTGTGTGTTATTTTTAAAGTTCGTCAAAATTCAGTGTTTGCTTCGGTACATTACAATAAGCATTGAAAAAAAAAAAAAAAAACTATAATCGTATCGTTAAAAAATAAACTCATTGCTAGAATTTGCTAAAAACTCGTTTGCCATTTCTACCCTAGAATCAATACAACTTAAAACTCATTGACTTGGAAAAACAGTAAGAACATGAAAGAAGCTGAGGAAACTTGGTTAGATTTTTATCATTTTGTTTAAATAATTCATTGGTATATGAGGAATTAAATTGCATTAACTTCATATTAATTGTATATTTCAAACCAACTTTGTATTTGTGAACAAACTTTCCCATTCATGAACATTAATAAATCGCAAAAGATTTGTGTTCAATTCATTTTGAACTTGGCTACTATAAAAATTAACTCAACAACATTAACTAACTGCCCGGCCCGTCTATGTTGGAACCATGGCCGTTTGTCTAAGGGCAGATTCCGAAACAGATGTTTCCCCCTTTTTTTTTTAGGGTATAAGATTGTTATCCCTATTCCCAACAGTCATATTAAACCGAGATTTACGGATTAAAGTGGATTCTGAACCACTACAAACATCCATGACACCTACGGGACTCGAACCCTACACCTACTGCCCACCCAAACTGCCCTCTTTACTCGAGCGCCAGAGCATTAGTCACTTGGCCATCAGGCTCCTAACTCCAACATTAAAATTATTAAATAAACTTTACATATTAAATAAATCCTTTTCATAAATAAAATATGTATAATTTTTCTTTGAAAAATAATGATACAAGAAAATAAAATAACAGTGTATCATTATAATTTTTTTTTTTTGGGGGTATATCCGTTTGTTCTGTAAGTTTCGGGCGGACTGACGGCCAATTAGCTAGCGCTTTGACCTTTGGTACCAGAGGATCTCAAGTTCAAATCCTGGCGTAGCATGGATGTTTCTTAGTGGTTCAGAATCCACGTTAAACTGTAGGTCCTGGCTTAATTAGCCCAGAGTGTGCAAAAAATGTCCGTAAAGCGACAAACCAAACCTCTAAGTTTCGGTGAAATAATGTGTTCATTTTTAGAAACCGTACATCCCTTGTTTTTAAATAATTTCTTTTACTTTAAATAACCCCCCTTTTGTGATCTTTAAAAGCCAAATATTTACTTCTACACTTCTTTGTAAACTTTCTCTCTGGTCTTACTTTTTACTCTACCATCTTTAAAAAAAAAAAAAAAAAAAAAAAAAAAAAAAAAAAAAAGTGATAAAAATGGCTTAGTTATCATCAAGATAATTAGTTTTTCAACATAGAATTAGTGCTCTCTGTTTTTCCTATTCCGTGTCCTCTCATACGCTGCAGCTGTACATACATTTCGTAGAAAGAGATGTTACATATGTTATTGATATATATCCTTTTCTAAATTTATGGATCCTACGGTCCCCTCCCTTCCACTTTTGATCCTACCTGCTATTTTTAGTGCCTTCCATTACAAAGATGTCATTCTGGGGAAGGCACGATTTATGAATGGGGTTCTGTCTTGAAGGAAATGGGATTTGCTAATTTAGGAATGAATGTCGTGTAGTATTCTTTTTTTCGTTTCCATCATCGTAACTAATTTAGCAAGGCCCTGGATTTTTGTGCGAATTATGTGCTTCGTTAACAGCTGTATCTTTCAGGTCGGTACTTTAAGTCAACTTTAAGAGACAGTTTATCTTTGTAATGTTCTGTTTGCTTATGAATCGTTTTTAATGTGCTAGCTACCGTTATATACTTTCAACATTTTTTTTAATACCTAAAATTACTAATTATACATTTCCATTACTTTTTTTTTTTTTCTTCTTTGATTTTTTTTAAGTTTCCTATTTAAAAATGTAAATTATATTTCCTAACGAAAGTCAGCCATTAATGTTGAAAATACCTTGTACGTTTTTAAGAAAAAACAAAGTTTTCTACCAACCAAACTGCCCTCTTTGTGATTTGGCCAGAACTAATGAACCGAGCTCATCTCCATCGTTGCTTGTCTAGAGAACTCTTAAGACAATGACTTCGGTCAACTTTGTTGAACTCTTGCGTAGATTTTCTTTTTTTGTTCCGTATTTTCCCCCTTTTTTTATTGTCTTGCCATTTGAAATAAAAAAAAAAAATTTTTTAGAGAAAGCAAGCCTTTCATTACATTCCTTGTTAAAAGCTTGTTTGGGACCTTCGAATATTTTAGTCATTTCTTATCCATTCTGAGCATTTTAGTCAATTCTTAGCTCTTTTGAGAATTTCAGTCAATTCTTAGCAATTTTGAGCATTTTAGTCAATTCTTAGTAATTCCAATACATGTAAACAGATCTTTTATTCAGAACGTTTCACTGAATTACAAAGGATAGACGAAAATTATATTAAGTATTTATTTACAATCATTTGCTGTTTGATTTACATTTCTGGATAGCTTACAGTTGGTTTGGTTTTAATTACCAATAATATTTTGTTGTTCGGTGTTCCATTTATGTATATTTTGAACAGTCAATAGATTGGTGACGAAGGAAGGATGATTCTTACTTTTTTGGGAGGACTTTTAGAGGTAATTGCTTCGCATTTTTATGCTGTATGGAATGAAAGTGAAAAACCTCCTTTCTCCACTCAGCATCTTGACCGTTCGATGCGAGATGCTAACAACACACGCTGTCTTGTCGCCGAGTCCTCTTTGTAAACATCGACGAGCGCATTTGAATCTGAACTTTCCGCAAGTTATTTAAGAAAAATTATTCTGAAATCAATGACTTTATTTGAAAAAAGTATAAAAAAGTGTTTTAACTTGAAGATCTGTTCATATAATTTTATAAAATCTGATTTTTTTGATTATTTTTAAAATCGCATAATGTAAAGACATTAAAAAACAGTAAAAAATAAATAATGAATAATTACAAGGCGAAAATTCGACTAATGATTAATTAATTATATCAGCAACTTCGAAAACTTTATTTTTGTAGTAATAATTATTCAATCATTTTTAATGTTTTAAGGTGCTATATCGTAAGATTTTGGAATTATTTCTGTATTATTTGAGTTTGTTAAAAAGAAATAGCAATAGTGGCTGTTTTAAAATATATCGTTAGTAAAAGTTTTTTTTCTACATTGGGCAATCTGGCCTTTGCTGCTACAGGCTTCAGGTTTGAATCCTGGCGGTGACATGGATGTTTGTTAGTGGTTCGCAAACGACGTTAAACTATAGGCCCCGGTCTAATTAGCCCAAAATGTGCAGAAAAAAAATATTGAGAGCGACAAACTAAATTAAACATTGGCGCAACAGCCTTATGGTGGGCCTTCTGGCAGATTTCGAGACAGGAGATGCTTTCCTTTTTTACGGGATAGAATAGTCAGCCCTACTCCCTACAGTCATATTAGACCAGGCCCTACGGTTAAAAATGGATTCTGAACCACTACAAACATCCATTACATCGAGCGACGGCGCACTAGTCACTTGGTCATCAGGTCCCTAGTAAAAGTTTAAGAAAGCTAAAACTTTATTTTTTTTGCTTTTTCGGTTTAAACCCCATTTGTTAAAAATATTATAACCAAATCAATTTCCAACGGAATAAAAAAAAAAATTTCAAACATAAAATTTAATACCAAATTTATAAAACAATTTTTTAAGGAAAAATAAAGAAAGAACTAACAGACACTTGCTCTATTCATCTTTAAAGGTTTATTTAGCGATAAGATAAAGCAAACACTTTTAAGTAACAAGCTTCTTTATTCTCGCTTACCTTTTATGATCCACTTGAAGAGCCTTTTGGGGGAACAACAGCACTGGAGCTACTTATCTTCCGTCTTATCTTTATCGGATAAATTGTTTGCAATAAAGCGATGCATTAAATGCTGAAAAATGAAGAATAAACAAATGACTCGAAAAGTAACAGTGACTTGTATAGAACACTCAGTGGATGTAAACTTCCAGTTTTTGTTTTGAATAAAGAATGCGGGAATATTAAGAACTTCTCGCTTTAATAAAAGCAGCTTATATTTATAATGCATGTATGCATTAACTTGAAAATGAGAACTTAATATGGAAAGTATTTCGAAATTTCCTACACAATTATTGCTTAATTGATGGGAGTTAAAATTAGCGTTTTACTATATGGTTTTACAGTTGTTTTATTTATTTTTTTGATTAAACACAATTTTAATTTTGATACAAATATAACTCTAACATTCAAAATATGTAAAAAGAAATTAGGACAGTTCTGTTTGTTAATCCTTGTAAAAATAACTTAGCAATCGTCTTTCTCGATAAAAGAGTTAATACCTCAAAAATCAGATTGTTAATCCGTTTATTGTTTTTCTTCGTTTTTAACGCAAATTAAACTCCATCATATCAATTACAATAGATGTCCTTACATATTTGCATGTCAGCTCATATAAAAAAATGAGCAATAATTTTATTATCGCCATAAATGTAAATTTTTACATTATAGGGACCAGGAATGTCTGGCGGTTAGTGTGCTGGATTTCGAATTAAGAAGGCGGGGGCCTGATGGCTAGCTCTCTGGCTATCTCAGTACCACAGGTTTGGGGTTCGTGTCTCGGTGGGGCCATGGATGTTTGTAGTGCTTTGGAATCCACTTTAAACCGTAGGTCTGATATGATCGTAGATCGCTGTGGGGTAGTGTTACTCGCATCTGTAGCATATCTTCAAGCTACATATGTCCCTTGGTAGTGAAAAACGAGTAACAGCAGTACAGCCCTTGCTTATGGTATAAAAGATTAACTGCCTCTGTTTTCCAGTTGCATTAGGATGATAATGAAGGATTCAAATCCTGTACAATGTTATTGGTTCTATGTGGAACTAATGTTCAATAGTTAATGAGTGGATTCTGTTTTTCCCATTAGTATCATTTTCTGTATAGATCGCATCGGGTTATGGGCTCCAAATTGTACTAAATAATTTCTGGTTTTTAAATTAAATTAAAAAAAGAAATGTCTTTTTTTTTTTTTTTTTTAACTTTTGGTCTAAATTTATTTTCCTGTCTCACATCCCTTTATTCGCCTGCGTATAAGCTGTGTTTTGATTTTTATTTCAAACTTTTAAAATTTTATGCAGCTATATGTTTAATCATTATTCAATACTAAAATGTGGTGGTATTAGTGACCTTTTATCACATAGGCACTCCGTAATTGGTGCATCCGTTGCCATTACCAGGGATCAACATTCATTTCAGGTGATTGTTCTTTTGTAAAGTGATCCAGCTTAGCAGGTTTATGATCAAATGCATTAATACCCTCCAAAAATAAAAAAATTCATAGTATTGAAAAATTTAAATGTAAAAACTGATTATCATTAAACGAGTCATTTTTTAGCTAAACACTTTTTGCCGCTTATTCACCATAGGGTTTGCTCTTGAAAAAGAAAGGCTGCAACTGGCTGAAAAGTCAGTTCTGTAAGGAAGAATGCTCATCAGTCTTGAGAAAAAAAAGAGTTTATCCGCCGATCGGCGTTATTTCATCCGCCTATCTGCCATCCCGATCAGAGGACCCGTTCTCTGTGCAGGGTGTTCCTCGCTAACCTCTCACCCTCATTCTTCCAATCTGCCTGGCGTAATTTATTCCCGCGTCCGTCACGGAGTGACCCAGGCGATTCTGGTGAATGCTAATGAAAAATCCAGCGACGCCTGGTCAAGTTTCTTTGGTGAGCTGGTTGATTAATGGAGGGAAGTCTTCGCTTTCGTCTGCTCGGAGGAAATTGAGATTAGATCTTTCCTTTCCTTACTTCCACTAAGAAATAGTTGTTACTAAAAGTTTTAGGTTTATAAGATTTGAAAAAAAGTTTGATTTTAATGTTGTTTATTTGCAATTTAAAAATCTGATTTACGTGTTTAAAGAAAAATTTAACTATTATTATTTTTTTATTATTATACTAGGAACCTCCTGTTCCATGTAGTTTAAAAATATATACTTTCTATGTCTGGAAGGGAAGGGGTGGTTTTGGTTTATCGCTCTACAGCCATTTTTTTGGCACTCTTTGGGCCGGGACCTACAATTTAACGTGGATTCCGAACCACTAACAAACATCCATACAACGGCCTGGGAAGGGGGTGTAGTAATACTTTCCAGAATTATTTTGGGAAGTGGTTTTCCCTCTGCTCTGCAAGATGATTTTGAGAAATGACCTTTAATTATTGCAGAAATGCCAAAATTTCCAATTGGATATCGTGAATTGAGCCATATACTATTTTTCAATTGTACTTGCTATATGTTCTTTCATATAAGTTTAACTAATAGCATTTATAATGATGTTTAAAAAGGATAGAGCATCATAAATACAAAACACGCCCAGAGCAGGGGTGAGAATCCCCTGATGCTGTTTTCGGGGTTATCATTCCACAATGTGGGTGAAATGTAATATCCCACCAATGATGCACCTAGAGTAACACTGAATCTGCTTTGTTCTTGCTGGTAGGTAACAGATTCAGTGTGAGTTGTGAAGTGATTAGTGACTAGGTCAACTTGTTTGACAATCGAAATTAACAACTTATCTTTGTTTCGTAATTACAATGTTTTAATCTACTATTTAAAACCTTGTTGTTCTGGTTTATGGTTAATCTACTATTATAACAATTGTAACGTCTCCAGCCTATACGAAACGTCTCTCTCTATAACGGCTTCAAGAAGAGGGCCACTTTCAGGTTCACGGGAATAAATGTTATTTACAAACCTATAAAGTGTTCCCATGAACCTGAAAAGTGGCCCTCTTCTTGTAGCTGTTCTCGAATTTATTACGAATCTAAACACCTGGTCTGCGGCAGACCTTAACTATCACACGGCGTGATTCAAGAAACCACAAAGGGCTCACTTTGAAAAACAGGCGGAAAACACCGGTCTATTCAGCCACTTCAGAGAAAAAATAATGAAAAAAAAAAAAAAAAAAATAATAAATAAATAAAAAAAATAAAATAAAAAAATAAAAATAAACTTCTGGTTGACTCGTTGCAGAACTCTCTCTCTTCTTCACCAAAAATCCCCTTTAAGACAATCCGTCAAGAGGGGGTTCAGCTTCCACTCACTTTTCATGGGAGTAGACATTTCTCAGCTCGTAGTTTATCACCAATCACGATGGAACAACTCATGGTGTAGTCCATATTCAATCTGTAGTTGTTTCTGACTTGTGAAGGTGCACAGACATTCGCTAATTATACATGATACCGAATATCTGCTATCAGATTTGAGTGACAGGTTGTTATCAACATTAGTACAAACACTAATTGCCTGTAATATAACTACCCACACAATAAAGATCGTCTGCTGTCAAATTTGAGTGATGTGTTTATTATATATTTTACAAATAGCATACATTCCTCTCTCCTGGGAATGAAATGGCAAAACTCTTCTCGTGAGAAAAATGCTACACAAATGCTTAATCTACTATTATCTTCTAATCTACTATTATCAACAACCTTAAATCTACTATTATAACAATATTTCTGCAATCTTAAGTATCGACCTAAAAGATCAGTAAAGATGATTACAACCCACAGTAATCGAAAGAAATCAAAATAAAAAAGAGCAAGTAGAAATTCTGATCAAAGAGACGTTTCACTCCCATTGTGATCGGGAAAGTAAAATGATACGAATCGGCGTTTTGTTAATTCGTTCCACGAAAACACCTGATATGCCCGGTTTTATGTGCTTTATAGAGTCGTCCCCATCTGTTTAAATACAGCAGGTTCTTTTTCCAGATGCAGGTGACCTTCATCTATTGATCGCGCTAAATCGTTGTTTACCATAAGTTCTTTTTCTTGTAGATATCATATATATTTTATAAATTCATAAACACTCGTTTTTTACATCATATCTTTATAATTTCGTAAGTTTGATATTTTAATGAGGGCATCTGATGGTAACTGTTGAATTGATTATAAATTATTGCTGTGCATTTTTATATTAAATCAAATTTACTATTTAAGAATATAGTATTACGACTTGATTTAATCTGCGTTTATCATGTTTGGGAAGTAACCATTTACATACAAATATTCTAAAAAACGCTGGAGCTTTCCGGTAAATAACATATTGGTGTTTTTTTAAAACTGGGGAGTCAGGTTAAATCAAGAAAAGATCTTTATGAAACAAAAACTTCCATACATTTACCGGAAAATGTGCATGAATGGTCCTAATTCACTCTTGGGGAAAAGGTGCATGTTCTATATTATGATGGCACGAACACAGTGTGTACACCCTGATCCAAAAGTACACAAGCACAAACATGGAATGCCATTCACACACACATAAAAAAGATTTTAAAAAATTGATGTGTGTGTGTGTATATATATATTAGTTTAGTGATTTGTTTGTCGCATTTAATCCAAGTTGAATGCGGGGAAATTTTTGTCTTCCAGAAATATCTTAAGCCTTTAACCCATATGTTGTTTTTGGATGCATTTTCACCAACGGTGCCCCATCCACAGGCAGTTTGATTTAAAATTTTTGGCACGACTCTTTCGCGGCGACGTTTCCAGTTGTCAACCGCTCATCAAAAGTGCCACTGCTCGTTCATCAAGACGGCAAAAGGCGTGGCCTCTGGGTCCCAAGATGTTTTACCGCTTAAGACGTTTTTTTTTTCTCTCCTCTCCCTGTTTCGAATAATATTGTGGGAAGAAAAATCTTTTTTTTTTTTTTTTTTTTTTTATTCTCACCATCTTTTTTTTTCGCTTGGCAGAAGAAAAAAAAAAAAAAAAAAATGAATGCGAAATTAAAAGTTACTTGTCCACTTTCTAACGCTGTTATCGAAATAGAACTCTGAAGAGCTGGTGGAAGATATCTTGGAGATGTCAACTTACGGTGGATGTTATTAATGATCATAACGGTGAATGTTTTTTCTTCCGATTTTTATACCAGAAAGAAATTGTTACGTATCCAAATTTAGAGGTGGGGCAATTGAAATGGAGTGGAAGAAATGATGACTTCAGACTGTTCTTTTCGCATCATAATTTTTATTTCTTTTTTGACGAAGTTGTCCCACTGTAATTAGTGGTTGTCAGTGTTGCGATTGGCAGGTCTTCTATGAGGGGTCTTTTAAACCAACATTTGATATCGCGGTTTCTTTTAAAAATATATATATATTGTACGTCGTTTGAAATTAAATGAAGGGTATTATTTTGTATTTTATCTCATTTTCTATGGCAGCTAATTCCTTTTTTCATCTTAAAGTTATATCTTTTAAGGGTCTTTTTTATCTTTTAAACCACCATTTAATATCACGATTTCTTTTAAAAAATGATATAATATTGTTCAATGTTTGAAATTAAATCAAAGAATACTGCTTTAGCATTTTATCTCATTTTCTATGGCAGCTATTTTTTTTTTTTTTTTTTTATCTTAAAGTTATATTTTTAAGGATTTATTTTTTAATAATCAGTAACAAAAAAAATCTATAATATTATTTACAGTGATTCTATGAAAATTATTTAAAGAAAAATTAAATGTTGGTTTATATTTCTGTTTGTTTAAAATATTTTTGTGTAGACACAATTAAAAGTCAAATTTAAGAAAAACCTTTAACTTTCACTTGAATAAATTATTTGTACCTCTCTCTCTCTCTCTCTATATATATATATATATATAAACAAATAAATTGAAAATATAACAATCTTATCACTACCACAAATATAAAATAAAAATAAAATTTTCTTTCATTTATAAGTGAAAAATTTATTTAATCGACTTAAATATGCATGCACAATTTATGGACTTTGAAACTTGATGTCAAAAATAATCGAGATTTCACCATTAACTCTATGCAATCCTTTACACTTCCGACATGCTGCCTTAATGAAAGACATGAAAGATGAGTTACTACGCATACCTAAATAACATTCATTATGAAACTGGCTTACCTGAATACCGTGCATAATTAAGTAGTTCTACACAAAGAGAAAAAGCTGCAGTGTCCTTCATTTATTATATTATCCAGAGTTAAATTATGGTAGGATTGCCATCATTTCACCGGAGGAATCTTGAATAGCGGTTTGCTGAAAAAAGAACTTGAATCTAGTAGTTATCTGTTTTATCACTTCCGTGCACCATTATTTGGTATGTATTTATATAAATATGTTGTTTTTTAGGGCACATAAAAAGATTTTCAGACCAGGAAGTGATGGCAGTTATTTTTTCGTGATAAAAGGCAATGTATTTAATCCACATTTGCCAAAGGTACTGATTAGAATTTTCTTGCTGGTTTTGGCGGTAAAATTTCATCCGGCCATGATGGTCTGGTCCTTTCTTTTTTCCCCTTCCCTACTTTCTTTTTTGGAAAGGATCGAGAATTCATCTTTTGACCAACAAGGTCACCTTACCTTTTCTTTTTATTCCCCCTCTTTGAACTTTTCGCTTAGGTTAAGTCGTGATCGAGTGTACCATTGCCTTTTTCGGGGGTGGGAGGGTAACAGGTAAGTGGGTAAGAAAGCTACCCAATTTGCAGATTATTACTTCTGGAAAAAAAGAGAGCTTTCACCTGTAAAAATAGAAGTAGGTTTTTTTCGTTTTGTTCTTTTGATGGTCGAAAAGATGCTGGGAATGAGATCTTTAGGGAAGATCAAACATGTCTGTTTCACTCTTTTACAAATGTTTTGTGGATTATAATATGTATAGCCTTATAATGGTGTGCCAGATTTTGAAAAAACTTTTAAAAAAGCAGGTGGTTTGGTAGTTTTGCTACCATTGCAGAAAATGGTGATTATTGTTTAGAGCGTCTGTTGTCTGGATGGACATTTTCTTTTTTGCTACTAAACTTTTGGAATTTTTTTTTCTTTATATTATGTTGTGTAATAACATAATAAACTAATGTTGTTTTTACTTTTTTTTTAAGAACTAACATTTTAAAAAAGGCGCAATAGGAGATGGGGATTCAGGATTACCTAAATATTTTTTTTTTTCCTGCATTTTGCCACATTGCTTTTATTTTGTTAGAAGTAAACATTTTAAAATCAAATACTAGTGAGTAAAATTAAAAAAAAAAGTAATGTAGAAGTATTAAAAAAATGTCCGTAGTAGTTCAGATAATGATTTTTTTTTTACATACTGTCCTCAGTTTTTTTTTTTTTTTTTTTTTTTTTTTTTTTTTGGTGGTATAATATAATTCGATGAGTATAATTTTAAGGAGTAAATGATGTATTTATTTAATATTTTTTCATGTTTATAAATAATGGACAAGTAAAGTAATTAAAAATATATATATATATATATATATTACTTACATATTACTTATAGTTTACTTATAAAAGTAATTAACTTTCAGTAAACAAAATCCTCATATATTTTTTTAGTTTTGATTTCAACTGAAACGAGATTTAACTTTTGTGCCGTATGGCATGTAAAATTTTCTAAACCTTCGTGTAAATTATCTTAAATTATTTTTATATTGTGTGCAGAAAAGATTAATACAAATATAGAGATTTGGTTTGTGCCTCTACGGTCATTTTTTGCTCACTTTAGGTAATTAGACCGGGACCTACAGTTTAATGTGTGGATTCGAACTGCTCTAAACATCCACTTCCAGGATTCGGACCTGAAGCCTGTGGTACCAAAAGGCCAGTTTTTGAACTGAAACTAGAATTAACTTTTGTGTAATATGGCATGTAAAATTTTCTAATGCTAAATTCATGTAAATGATCTTAAAATAAAAATAGATATATTCTATGTAGAAAAAAATTAATTTAAGTATGAGATTTGGCTTATCGCTCTATGGTCATTTTTGCACATTTTGGACTAATTAGACGGGGACCTACTTTAACGTGGATTCGAACCTAACAAACATCCATTCTACCTTCAGAGTTCGAACCTGAAGGGTGTAGTATCAAAAGGCCAGTGCACTAGCCATTTGCGCATCAGGTCGCTTAAATATAGAGACAAAGACTTAATTTACATATTGTTAATTAAGAATTGGATTAGATGTGGATTCTGAACCGCTAACAGACATCCATGCCATGGCCAGAAATCGCACCTGAAGCACGTGGTACCAAGGTCAGAGCGCTATTCAATCGGTCATCTGACCGCTTAAATGTAGAGACAAAGACTTGATTTACGTATTGCATCAAAAACAATGTACACTAGATTTCCAATTGCAAACAATTCATTTCCACAGTCGCTACGCCCTATTACAATACCAAATGAATGCATAAAAATACAAATGGGCTTCTAGCTACCATATTGTTCTCCTCTACCTGCACCGCTGATCTTCGTTATCTCATTTCCTTCCGTTACAATAAAGGCACTGAGAATTAGCTCGTTCCGGACTACTTTAGCTACTACTAAAGGCTATCTTTAAATTAGACTAAATTTACATGTTGTATCAAGATCATTGTACACATTTCCAATTGCAAACGATTCATTTCCATAGATCATATATCCTATTACAGCATCAATGAATGCATAAAAATACAAATGGGCTTCCAGCTACCAGATATTGAAAGGTAGAGATTTGGTTTGTCGCTGTACGGTCATTTTTTGTACACTTTGGACTAATTAGACCGGACCAGTTTAACGTGGATTCGGAACCACTTCATGCTACGGCCAGGTTTCGAACCTGAAGACTGCGGTACCAAAGGCCAGAGCGCTAGCTAATTGGCCACCAGGTCGCTTAAATATAGAGACAAAGACATACATATTTAGACAAAACAAGACAATTTGCATATTGCATCAAGAACATTGTACACATTTCCAATTGCAAACAATTCATTTCAGAGGGTCATACGTCTATTACAATACCAATGAATGCATAAAAATACAAATGAGCTTCCAGCCACCACATATTGTTCTCCACTACCTGCACCGCTGATGTTCATATCTCGTTTCCTTCCGTTACCATAAAGGCGCAGAGAATTAGCTCGTTCGGGCTACTTGCTGACAAACGCACATTGTGCAAAGCAGGAAGAACAGCAATCCTTCATGCTCTCTTTAACTCACGGATTGTGATGTGGTATTGGAAACAACAGCTGCTGACGCTGTCGATGCTTCAAGTAAGACATCGGCAACTGCTTAAACGCATTTACTGAAGGGAAAGAAGAAAAAAAGAAATCTGAGGTAATAATAATGAAAAGAGCATTTGGCCGTGACAGTTTACAAAGAGCAACATAATCCTGCGCGAACACAATGTAATCACGAAGTCAGCGTTGCTTGTAATGTCGACTATTTGAATGGAAAAGAAGACATTATTATCTTCAGAAAACGGGTTTTAGTTTATTTGGTTGGTGGTTCACGGGGTTGAGTTTTTTTTTTTTTTTAGTATTTGTATATACGCATAGTTTTAGTATTTCTAGTATACACTTTTTAAATATAAAATGGAATAAAATGGATATTGAAATGGAAATTGAATCATTATGCCATATTTTTTTTTTTTTTGAGTACAGATTTATGTTTGATAGATGGTTTAACCGGTTGAAAACGTTACGCAAAAAGCCCGATGTATTTTCTCACAATTCAGTCACCTGGTCACTTTGTGTTGTTGCCACTACAATACAGGCTTAATAATAATAATAATAATAATAAAAGATGATTGCCATTCCCAGAAAAGATTTTTTAATAATTTGTCCAAGAAAGCTTTATTTTTGCTTTTTTTTTTTTTTTTTTTTTTTTTTTAAACCCAAAAGAATGAAGCCAATTGGATTACATTATAAGAAAGTTTTATATTTTCACCCTTTAATTTTTTGTTCTACGTATATTGTTTTAGCTTGTACTACTTTTTTTAATGGAATTGTGTGATTATTGATGAAATATTTTTATCAAAGCAATCTTCTTTAAATGTGATACTATTTTGTTAATTTCTAATTTTTGAAATAAATTCTAATTTTTCATGGGCACTTTAATAATGTAACTATAATAAACGTATTCAAATTTTTTAATGCTAAAGCTACGTTTCTATTAAAATATGTAGTTTCTAAAACTTAAATGGGCATACAAAATATTAGTGTCTTAAAATATTTTCATTTATGAAAAAATAAAATGCAATTGAACTTAAGTTTCAATATTGAAAAAGATTTACTTGATAAGAAGTTCTCATAGTAAAAACATAATTAATGAATTTAAAAACCGTAATATATTTATACTTAATCATATGTTTTAGTTTATCAAATTCGAATTATTCGAAACCGAATCTTCAGTTATTCCAGCAAAGAATTTTTGGAATAATTTAAAATTCAAATAAGTTTTTAAAAGTAAAAAATCTTATTGTTAATTACATATTACATTTAATTAAATAATATGGCCATATATATGCACTCAATATTGCTGTAATTTTTTTCTTTTCTACAATTAACGATGTAAATGAAGATTGCTTGATAAAAAAAAAAAAAAAATGGCCTTCAAGTGTGTTGTCTTTTCACGCGGAAGTTAAAATGTATTGCAAATCGCCAATGAATTGCGTATGTTGGTGAGTTTTGGAGTCGTGCCAATGATTCTGAAAGAAATAAAGCGCCAAATAATGATGTCGCCGTCTCGACAAATTGTTATTTTGGTTTACAATTTTTCTGTCAACGTAATCCTTTATTGGTTTACGCGCCCACTCTTACATTCTATTGCAATTGTTTAAGTTAAAATCAGCACTGATTCGTCGAATTTTCCCATTGTGTAATGCTTTTGCAACATCTACATAAAATTCAATAAAATACGAATGAAATACATGAATTACGAACTATTAGAGTTTCAACAGTAAATTTTACCATTCTTGTAACTGTTTTATTGTATTTCGTTAGTTGAAAACTGGAATAAATAAGAAAACTAAATATGAAATTCATGCAAAAATTGTTCTATTTTTAAGAGAGGTTAATTATTGAAACCTCCCCCCCTTGAAATTCAAATATGTATTTGAAATTTTAAGCCAAAAATATTTTTTTGCTTTAAAAAATGTAATGAAATTAAAGTTTGTGATTGTGGAATATTTCTTCTGCTTACATTTTATTGAAATATTACAAAAAAAAAAAAAAAGTGAAATGTACGAAAATTTCTAATTCAAAAATTAATTTATTTAACATTTTTTTATAATTTTTTTCATTTTTTTTTTAAATAGGTAAATGCAAGAGAAACCTAATAAAATTAATATTGATTGATGTAAATTTTTTTAAATATTCTAAAAATTGTTCAATAATTATATTCTAAAAAGAAATACATTTTTAAGATCAATATATTATTATTATTTACGGGAATAAAGCCAAATAATTTGATAATATTCAATCAATATTTAAATATCTGCCTGTCCAATTTGTTCAGAAAAATATTGGGGTAAAAATAACCAAATTAAGATGTTTTCGTCTACAAATGTAAAATGGAGAAAATATCGAATACATTACGAATTAGTTTTGTAAAATTTTGACCTTACTGTTTATTATTTAATTAGCGATATACTGTATATATATTTTTCTATAATATTGAAATTCAATTACAGTCTCAATTGTATGGGATAATCTTTCTTTTGATATAAAAGAGGTTTTATTGACCAGTTAAATAAATGAAATCGTATTTTAAAAAACACGACGTTATAATGCATTTGGAATTTGGAACAGGCATAAAATACCTGCAAATAAAAATCCGAGGAAAAAAAAAAATTTAATTAGTTTTTGATGCTTTATTAGCCATAAAAATATGGGTATTGTTTTCGGTAGCGGGGTTTTTCCGAGTCCTTGACCACACTAATTTTTTTTTTAAATTTTTTATTATTATTATTTTTTTTTTTTAGATTTCTTCCACGAGCTAATAATTATACAAGTAATATAAAAAAAAAAAAGATTTTTAAAATCAATTCCTACTTTTTTTTTCACTATATTGCAGAAAAGTCCTTTATAAATAATTTTCATTCATTTTTTAAGTTTATCTGGCGCCATCTATTGGTAGATACATGCCACTTAAATCTAAAAAAACTAAAATTAATGAATTAAATTTAATGAATGAATTAATATTTGAAAAAAAAAATGTATTAACATCACGTGTCATCCACTACAAGTTCAAAAAAAAAAAAAAAAATATATATTTGAACTTGCGTGGATGAATAAAAAGTATTTTATGAACGATTGAAAATTTGAGCAAGATATATATATAGGAGAGTGTGAACTAATAGTAGGAATTGAATGAGATTTTTCAAGAAAAGAAAATCGTTTTGAATTCTATGTTTTTATTTTTTAAGATTGCTGTTATGCGTTTTGTTATTACATTAAATTCTGAATTTTATGGGTAATCGATACATCGGTCCATCCGTTTACAATTTTTCTGAATTTTATGTAATAGTTCATTGGGTATTTTATGCTTATATTATTTTTAAACATTTTTTTTGTTAATTATTTTATTGATTAATTTTTAATTTTTATTGTTTATTGCTGCTAAGCCTTTTGTTGTTATTTTCAATATTGGGCTTTAAAGCATTTTTTCAATATCTGATTTTTATTTACTATCTTTCTGTATGGTTTTTTTTTTATTACAGAAAATATGTTCTATTAAAAATAATAAATTTACTATAATAAAGTTCTTACTTTATTTAGTATTATTTTTCAGAAAATTTATTTTTAATATAATCTTTATACAATTGAGGACCAAGTGTCATTATCAATTTATTTATGTGTATAATATTATATTGAATGCAATCGCTTATAAAAATTAACACAAAAATTATAAATTCTAATTGTCATTAAAATATAAATCACATTCTATGACTGTTTTTGAATTAAATACATAATTGGACTTCTTTTTTTCTTTGTAGCCCGTGCTTTCGGAGCCAAAGGCTTAGCGTCTCCGTGAGCAGAAGGTCCAGTAGCAGGTTCAGCATGGTAAATTTTCTTAAATGGAATTTGAACGATTTTTTTTTCATTTTCAATTTCTTTAAAGTTTCTTGTGTATTTTTGAAAATTGTTGAGGTTTCCGTTTTACGAATTGAGGATTCGAACTTTAATTGTTTAAGAAATTTCATAATAAAACATATTTACATAGAACTTTTCAAGGAGGAACACAAATTTTTTATGGTTTGGTTTGTCGCTCTGCGGTCATTTTGTGCACACGTTAGGTTAATTAGATCGGGACCTACATTTTAACGTAGATTCGAACCACCAACAAACAACTGTGCCACCGCCAGCATTCGAATCTGAAACCTGTGGTACCAAGTTTACTTATAAGTTTGATATATCAACTAAACATAAAACACATAGTTCGTTTTGGGAATGAAATAATAATAAAAAAGTAATGTTAGAAAATAATTAGGAAATAATGTTTCTAATGAAATAATAATAATAAAAAAATGAGAGGTTATATTTATGAAAATTGAAAGGGCAATTCATGTTGAAATATTTGTTGTCAGTCAATTGGATTTTAACAATACTAGGCTTAACAATTTTGACAATACTGGCAGTACCTAACATTACGTTTAGGAAGAGTGGGCTAAAGCGGCTTGTTGGATTTAGCGTCAGGTTTCGGAATTGGAAGAACTGGTTCAAAACCGAGCTGAAATATCTTATGTATATGTTAATAATCTGTGATCAGGAAAATTCCTCCTTAGGAGGCCTCAGATGGCATCCTTCGCGATGTTCATTCTAAGTGATGATGGTACATTGTATAGACGCAGTGTAGCAAACATTCTTCTCTTGATGCGACCTGGATAACATTGACTCTGCAAAATATCGTAGTTCGAACATATACTCTCAGGTCAAAGTTTCCAGCATTTGAGAAAAACATATTTTTATAAGGATAGTCAATAAAATATATAGAATGAGGTAGGAGATTCGTTTAGCATTTTAGATAATAGATCCATATTTTTGCATGATCATAAAACAATTCCAGTAGTTACAAAAACT